>JAWDGP010005812.1:472500-527500 GCA_033675545.1 Elysia crispata
CCTTCTATTTTATATCACTTGAGATCTCTTTACAATGGCCATGAATTTTGTCACTTTAATAGCACCATGTTAAAAAAAAACGAAAAAAAAAAAAAAGAACTCACCTATCATTACAGCCGATCTTATTATCATTGATATTTCTGTCGATTCTCAGGAAACGGCACCATAGACTTCCCCGAGTTCTTGACGATGATGGCGAGGAAGATGAAGGACACAGACACAGAGGAGGAGCTCAGAGAAGCGTTCCGGGTCTTCGACAAGGACGGTAACGGCTTCATCTCGGCGGCCGAGCTCCGTCACGTGATGACCAACCTGGGAGAGAAGCTCACAGATGAGGAGGTGGATGAGATGATCAGAGAAGCCGACACAGATGGAGACGGACAGGTCAACTATGAAGGTGAGGATCCAGGGGTGCCAGATTGTATCGCTTTGTTTTAGTAAATTATCGCTAAAATCCACTATCAACACCGCAATCATTTGTCTACAGCAAGAGTTCAAAGAGGATCGTGTGAGTTATCTTGACATTGTTAAATGGAACAAATACATGAGAGAAACTGCTATATAAATTTAGCTTATGATACCTTGCTTTAGAGCAAAACAAGTATCAGTGTGTAGAACATTAAAAGCGGTTAGTATTTAAGACAGATTTTAAATACCATATTAGGGAAGGTTTATATTTCAGGAAAAAAAACCCACTACAGACTGTCAAATGGGTAGCAGATAATATTTAAGATAATAGTCCAAGGCATATTTATTTTTAGAGCGGCCGTTTTTTTTTTTGTATACCACTAGGGGTATTAAAGTTGAAGGAGAAATAATTTCACCATGTAGACATTGATATGGCTACTTGGAATCCCTACTCACTAATTCCACAATTTATTCTGTCTCTTTCCCTTTTCTTTCCATCGCGTGCATATAACCATATTGCTTCCCTCCCCTCCACCTATTTCTCGTTATCTTTTTAGAAAGCAGGAAAAGGATATATATATATATATATATATATATATATATAAATTATAGCAGACTTATTTACCGGAAGTTGAAATCATTTGATGGAAGCAGAACGCAATACTTTAAGAAAAAAAAATTAGTAAATTAAAGGAAGCATTTCACTCAAGGTTGATTTACAAGGTAATGATTTATACGAATATGTTCCGGTTTTGCACACTACATAAACTGGGCGTAGAGAGCTGTTTAATGATTATTACATATTGAATAAAAATAAATTGAAGTATTAAAAAATGACATGCTTCTTTTTTGCAGAGTTTGTGCGAATGATGACTTCGCAATAGGTTGTAAAATTTAAACTTACCTTTATACTTTTATTTTCGCTTCATTCAAAGTTATGGTTTGTGCTTAATTTGTTTCAGTTTTCATTAATATAATGTTTTATTAGAATTCTTTTTTATTTCTTTTAAATCCTTTGAGAGAAGGAATATAAAGTGAACTTATTCTAGTTATCCTTGTGACGGTATTACTCAATTGCGGTGGTATTATTATTATTATTATTATTATTATTATTATTACTACTACTACTACTACTACTACTACTACTACTACTACTACTACTACTACTACTACTACTACTACTACTACTACTACTACTACTACTACGACTACTACGACTACTACGACTACTACGACTACTACTACTACTACTACTACTACTACTACTACTACTACTACTACTACTACTACTACTACTACTACTACTACTACTACTACTACTGCTGCTGCTGCTGCTTCTTCTACTACTTGTATAGATAATTTTTTTTTCGTTGAATAAATTAACCAGTGGTGGAAAAATAAGTAGATTGCTATTAACCTCTTCAAATATAATAATGATATTACTTTTTACGTATTTAATACTCGATAACCAGGTCAAGAAGATATAAAAATAAACAAATGGAAAAAAAAAGAAAAAAACAAAACAAAAGAGAGATAAAAATACTCCCGCCTTCTTCATATGCACAAACACACAATAAAAAATATTTCGGTTGTAAAAAAGGATTGTAAATCCTTTTTTACCTTTTCATATGAAAGTACTTTAAAAATAAAATTCGGACTTTCAATTGATGTCTTAATTTCGTGACCTGAACCTCATTTCAATGGCCTCAAAGGACTCATTGTGGAGGAATTAATTTTTTAAAATCAAGGGAAAAAAAGGGTGAAGCTCAATCACTTTAGAAAGAAAGTTCGCGCCATTACGTGTAGTAAGACACGTACCAGAGGGCTGGAAGTTGTTCAGTGTTGATGAGCTTCTGTCATTTAATTAAAATCGCTCTTAAACATGCATATCACAATATTTGAAAACTACGTTCTATCTTAAACCGTTATAGAAACAAAAAATGGCCAAGCAAAATTATATCATAATAATAAATTCAGTTTTGATCTACCTGAAAGAGAGCGAGAGAGAGAGAGAGAGAGAGAGAGAGAGAGAGAGAGAGAGAGAGAGAGAGAGAGAGAGAGAGAGAGAGAGAGAGAGAGAGAGAGAGTGAGAGGGGGGGGGGAAGAAAGATAGATAGACGTACAGGGAGAAACGGCTGAATGAATTGACAATTGACAGAGATAGAAAAAATGAAAGAGAGATGAGGAGTAAGAGACAAAATGAGGTGAAAGAGTGCATGTATAGAATGACAGAAACGCACAGAGACAGACAGACAGCAGAGATTCCAGAAACTCAAGAATATTGACTTGAAATTCTTATATCGAAACTATTTTTACAATTTCAGAGTTCCAAATAATGATGTTGAAAAAGGATTATAACTCTTACTGAGATTCCGTATGCAATGCTTTGAACGGCAAGTGTAAACAACTGGGCAATTCGTGTGATCATTATATCCCTACAAGCAATAGTGATTGCAGTGTTTGAACATTTAAACAGATTTAATTGAGAAAAGATTTTTGTTTCTCCGATGATATCAACATTGAAGCATGAGTATTGTCGCCTTTCTTATGCACCCAACATACTCAATAAACCTTGTAAGGCGTATATTTATGGTCACGAAAAAAAGAAGTAAAATCATTTTTTTCCGCTCTTTCCTGGATTGAAGGCTAGTATTTTCATGTTACAGCAGCATTCCTTTCGATGACTCAATGAAATATTGAGATCGTTCATGCCAGCCACCCTCGCTGCGAGTTAAGGCAACATTTATGCCTTTCAAAGTGTTCAAAGCTTTAAAACTATTAAATTAATAATACTTTTTTTAAAAAAAAAAAGAATTATGATCAGGCAAAAATGTTCTCATGCGTTAGCTTTATATTAAAAATAAAAGCTATGTAATTGGATTATTTTGATTTTGGCATATAATATTATGAATAGATTCGAACAGCTGTTCGTCAAATTTGATGAAACCGACGACTGTATCCGCTAAGGCCAATTGAAATGAGATTTAAGTCAAACTCGATAGTTTTTGTAATAAGAGAGATAATAAATTTTGATAATTTAACGTACATTTCATCGAGAAGGAGTGGTGGGAACAACTAGAATAGAAAATGTAATTTTCTTGATCTTCTCCATATGAAATTTTGTGTGGAGTCCTGCTTATTACACCACATCATCATGTAATAAACAAACTATACCCTGAGTGAGTTTTATAAACAACTTTATCATTTTATCTTTGCGTGGAGCACCCTCATTTATAGTTTACAATTGGAGTGGCCAGCGGGTATTAAGTTTTGTTATGGTGGTGGATATTTTTCTTCCTTTTTTTTTCTCCTCATGTAAACCTTTACTTATGTTTCATTCAGGAAATTCACTTCCTTTATGGTGTGTACATTAAATCGCCTATGACTTTGATGTTGCCTAAAGATGAGATGCTGAGCTATATATATATATATATATATTTTTATCTTTTGAAAGAAAGGAACGTCGACATAAGTCATCAAGTGTTATACGCTACAAAATTTTGATGCGGAATAATTCAACTCAGTAGTAATGTTTTTACTTCTTCAGTTTCTTTAAAAATCCTTGTAAACAATTATTATGAAGCTATGTTGGTATGGACAAAAATGTCTAGAGGTGTAAATATCTCACGGAAACTCATTTTTTTCCATATATTCGTACTTATAGGATAAAGAGCGTGTAAAAGGATCTATTAATAGATCAGTTATTTTTAATACAAAATTCGCTAGCTGTTTTCATTGATTCATGGTTGATTTACTTAAAAAGAGGAAAAAGGAAATTTTTGGTTCGAGTCATGCAGTCCTCGTTTTAGGGTTTTGCACCTTCAAATTCGCGCCTGGCATGACGGAGGCTAAAAATGACTGATAACTACGTAGTCTATGGGCTATTCATTACAATTGTCAATTATTCCATTCATTCATTTTTATCAATCTCTTTCAAACGCAAATGATCGATATATCCAGAAAAAGACAGCTCTACGCCTCGATTTAAAATGATATGAGGCAATGGTGGGAAGTATAACCCATAGAACGGTTGTTGTTGTTGCTGTTGTTGTTAGTTTGCACTCAGATAACCGTGAGTGGGGATCCTAGAATACTAAAAGCTGCTACCAAATAGACTCAAAACAGCTTGACCCCCAAAACTCGTCCAGAGATTGGGTCGTGGCGAGAACTCGTAATGGGCAGTTCCAGTATCTCTCAGACTAGACAGTTATGTCGTGTGGCTACTAATGATTTCTCTCAAGGCCACAGCTCGGGTTTGATCAGTCACTGGGGAAATCCTTAAGAGACTGTTCAGATCTCATCATCTCAATATTGGGGATAATTAAATGAAAATTCACCCCACCATCGGGTAACTTATGATCAGTATTAAACGTGTATAATTTTGCAAACAAAGACTGCAATTTCTTTTGTTTATCTCGCGCATGTTCTACTTTCTTTCATAAATGGACATTAGAGCAGCGAGTGTACATAAATAATTTATCATAATACTTTTTTCTCATAACCATGGTTTATATCTGTAACACTATGTGTGCAGTATACAAAGGAGCAACGACAACAAAGAAATTTACCCAAGAAATAAATATGTATAGAAAAAAAAGGAAACAGAAAAGAACAATAAAAAATGTTTACATTTAAGAACAAATCAAACACAGGCAAACAATATCAAAAGATTGCCAGAGAATATTATGTAAATGTGTAATAATAAATAACGGTCTTTAATATTATTGAACCTCTGAGTAACCATTTTCTTTCAACTTTTTCTTCCTCCCCAGAATTTGTGAAGATGATGACAACGAAATAGGCGTATAAAGGATATAGTAGAAGAAAACCTGGAAATCATCACAGTATACTCTCACCCTGCGAGACGCACCGCGGCAACCTCAGCAGGATTTGTCGCCTCCTCATCTCCCCCTTCATCAGATTATACTCTTTGATGGTTCCCTCTCAGTATATAATTATAGTAGGCAGCAACTGTCAAAGTGTTATCGTTCTTTATCATCCTCGCCATCATCATCACCCATTATCAACTTTCTCATTAGAATTTAATCTCAGTGTCGATTTATTTTTCTGGAGAGACTAAAAATATTGCACGATATCCTATTTTACCAAACCCAGAGCTTGATATTCTATTATGCGATGGGTTAAAATTTTTTGGTAATCCTCATATAAAAAGCACAAAATGTGATATATTTTAAAGATTCTTTTAATATTTTTGTAATTTTCTTTTTCCAATCGAAAGTATACCATCTTTTAGAAGTATCTCTTTTTCTCATTGATCGACGAAAATAACTTTGTAAAGTTCGTGCCTTTTTATTAATTTTAATTCATTTGATTATCAACTTAAGAACAACACTAAGAAAAAATATTTTTATATTTGTATTTACCAATTGATATATTAAGAATTTTGTAATTTTATCCTAAAATGACACCGAGAAATATTTGTTGAATGAAAAAAAAATAAAGAAAACAAATAAATGAAAAATGTTTCTACGGATTGAATTCTTTTCTTTTATTGTATTTTCTATCAAAAATTTCTTTTGAAGGTGTGCTCTTATAAAATTAAGAGACCCACAGGCACAATTCCAGGTAGGAAAACCTCCAGTTTTATAAATTCTCAACAGCTCCAGTCGATGTGAAGATTTTATCTCTGAGCTTAATTACGTGGAAAATCTTTATTATATAAAAAAAATATATGCGTTAAGATTAAAAGACGAATAAACAGGATTATTTTTTGCAACGCTTGGTTTTACTGAAGGAATCTTCACAAGCAATGTAGAATTTTAAGCTAAAGATATAATTGCCACCCCTAAGACCATCTTCTAAGGCGGGAAAAGGCATCTAAATATCGAAAAAAGGTAAACTAGGCACAGCTTTAAGCCTTTCATCCTAAAAAAAAGTCGTTTTTTTATGAATTATAAAAAAAAAGTCTGCACTAGACAGTCTTCTACATTGCTTTTCCAGTTGTTTCTTCTGAAGAAAAAAAAAGATGTTATCTGTTTTCCACTTTCCTACATATCGTAGAACACCAAGAACTTCCTTTCTCCTTCATGCACAATGGTTTTGATGGTGGGTAGGCTATAAAAGTATGCTAACTTTAAATTTATGCGAAACCTTAATCATAATCAAATAGAAACAAAAGTGATCTTCTGCACATCTGTTTTTTATTTCACCGTCACTAGGATGTTGAGGTATGGCTTCATTATCGGTAAAGACAGACACAACATTACAGTAGTTTATTGAAACAAAGATAGCAGCCAAACAACAAATAGAGACCAGGTCCAGACGGAACTAGACCAAAGGATCTAAAGATGAGGATGGCGCTGTTGTGAAGCGCCTGGCCTTGTCTCGTAAAAGCGATGGGTACCGTATCTAGGTGCAGGTTCGATCCCAGTTCATACCATCTGTCCTTGTTTACGTTTCCACCTCTTTCGTCTTATTTTTCGGTCTCGAGTCAGATCTACACTTGTGACTGAATTTTCTACACTATAAGATTAGTTTTAATACTACCTGATTACCTTGCATATATCCAGGAAATATCTATATTCTTCGAAATATTGTCAAGGCTTAAGAACCAGGCGCCGCAATTTGAGTTTACCGATTATTAATTCTTGCATTAGAACTAATAATGCGAAGCACATTGGCCTGAGGATTTAGCCCTTTTTTATTTGATTAACTAAGTTTCAGTAAAAGATTAATCCTCATTGACAGCCAATAATTATGCCGAAAGTACTGAGGATGTTCAATCGCTTTAATTTATCTTCCTTTGACCGAAAATTTGTCAAACAAAACAAAGTTCTATGGAATGTGGAGTTCCTCTTTATGAAAGAGCGCATGCTTAACACTGAGTGCTGCATGTAAAGGTATCCCAGTTTCTTAAAAAAAAAAAAAGGTTTACAATGCATGCAGCAACATTTCAATTACTATTGTTACATAATCAATACAACACAGTCATTTTTTGACTCTGAATGGGTGGTTATACTAAATGTTTATTCTTGAAATTTGTAGATAAGGAGAGAAAGGTAAATGGAAATCGCTGAAACAATATACACATAAAATTTTAAAAATAGATTTCATGTTTGGAGCATAAATTTGTAAAAAAAAATGTTTGTCCATGTGCTGTGACAAAGACATAGATTTGGAAAATATGAAGAATTTTTACAAAATTTGAGTTAAAAAAATAAAAGAAGACAAAAACAGATGATCTCAAATCTGTAAAACATTAATAGTATGCAAACAAGCAAAAATGACAGTGAAACAAAAATCAATCTGTAAGACTGTAATGATTAATGTAGTTGAAGAATAATAACCAGTTTGCGGTAGTTGCAAGAGTCTTCCGGAGAAAAAATGAGCAACAAGGGGAAAACCAAATAAAAGATGAAGGATAAGATTACAAAAAAAAATTGCATCCACAAAATATAAGCAAATATATCAACTTAAAAGTATTTACGATTTGTGCGATTGTTGCATTATTTATAGGCACCTTAGTATACACATTCATATAGAAGATTAAGTCAAGCGAGGTTTTGGTTTTTTTTTTCTTAATTTTTGGACAACTCATTGATATTATAGAATTTAGATCGAACTTCAAACGTTAAGAACACAATTATAATGACTATGTCCTTACATATATGTTATTGTAAGTGTTTGCCCCTATCTATCCGAAGCAGTAGCAAAAGAATCGTTTAACAATATCCATAGAATGCAAATACGAAAACATTGTTTAGTCTTTCATCCAAGAAAGTAAAAATTCAATCTGATTTTGTTCAATATCTTGCGTAAAACTAGATCTGCTCTAGTTCGATCATAAAATTTCTCAAGTAAATGCCGTTTATTGTAATTAATCAGGATTTTCTGTCGGAGTATTTACCATTGAAATGGATTGATTGATCACGCTTTTATAGTGGACCAAAATACATGTATCTGAAACATGCGTATAAAGCTAATGATGTTAATTATCTTTACAATCAACTGAAAGTCAAAGTTTGGAAAATTGATTTTTAAAATTTTCATAGGTTCTATACATATTTGTCCAAAACTCTTGTAACATGGTTTTTTTTCCATTAAACCAAAGAGATCAAACTCTGTTGCTTTGTTTTTTCAAAACGTAATTTCTGAATCGAAAGAAATTTCGGCGATCGGAATTTTGGAGCGTCAACAAGTTAATCAAAATTATTCAATCAAAGAAAAACCTCTCTCCAGTAATTATTATGACAATCAAAGAACTTTAAGGACATGGAATAATGAAGCACTTCTGTGTCTCGGTGCACTTCTCTCGACTTTTTCACAACTCATTCAGCATTCACTAGAAATAGGCCAGTCTCATTTGGTCGTCATCATACGCACGAACTCTGAAACATGATCGATGCAGAAAATGTTGGGCTTTTGAAAAAAAAAGTCAGCTCAGAATCAAAATGCGAAGAGGTAAAAAATGAAAGGACAAACGATGGAAACTACGAGATATTGGCATAACTTAACTTTTATTTTCGTTGAGCGAAAAAATGTTATGAAGCTTTTTTTAAAACATGTTTCACTATTAACAGTCATTGGCATAATGGTCTTTAAAAAATATTTTGGTCTTTATTGTTACGACTGAAAGTTTTTTTTATTATGCTTGAAAAGAATCTTTCGGATTTGCACAAACAAGATAAAATGAAAAAAAAAAAGAAACAAACAATCAAACAGCTGCAGAATCGAACACATATATAACACATATCGAAGTAATTAGTAGGAATATCACAGTGGAGCTCTTTTAAACCTGAGAAAAATTAATCAGTCATTGTTTCTCTCTCAACCCGCAACCCCAAAACTCATCACTCTCTATCCGTCTCTGTCCATCTCTCTCTCTCTCTCTCTCTCTCTCTCTCTCTCTCTCTCTCTCTCTCTCTCTCTCTCTCTCTCTCTCTCTCTCTCTCTCTCTCTCTCTCTCTCTCTTTCTGTCGCTCTCTGTCTGTCTGTCTCTCATTTCTTATAACTTATAATCTTTCTTGTTAATTCTTGCTGCCTGCCTCTAACTGCAGGTAGCATTACTTATAAAAATTTCCCAGTACTCATTATCAAAAAAGGTAAATGATTACAATATGGCACAGGGAAGTTAAAAATCCCTTGGTGCTTATATTCGACAAGTAATATTTTAAAGTTAACTCACTGGCTTTTTATAATGTCTTTTGATTTAATAGAAATCCAGTCGGATTCAAATATCTGGAGCTTGAAAATGTTTATTTTGTCAATCCCAAAATTTCTATTAAGACTAGAAGAAAAAAAAATATAATATTTAAAAACTATTTTATATCTTTTATAAATTGTTTCGCATTAAATTGATAGTTTTCTTGGTGCTCACCTTCATAGTTGACCTGTCCGTCTCCATCCATGTCGGCTTCTCTGATCATCTCATCCACCTCCTCATCTGTGAGCTTCTCTCCCAGGTTGGTCATCACGTGACGGAGCTCTGCCGCCGAGATGAAGCCGTTACCGTCCTTGTCGAAAACCCGGAACGCTTCTCTGAGCTCCTCCTCAGAGTCGGTCACCTTGATCTTCCGGGCCATCATCGTCAAGAATTCCGGGAAATCGATTGTGCCGTTTCCTAGATATGGAAGAGTGTCCATAGTAATGTGTTATACTCTAAATTGAATTTGAAACAACGCTTTGATCAATAACGACAGCAACGATATTAAGGTTAGAAAAAGCAGTAATTCTAGAGAGGATTATTATTTTACGCAATTGATTTACAAGAACATTAATAGTTTAAGTCAGCTCATGAAAAAGACACTCCAGGTTTAGAGATTCAGAGACTTGTACGGGATTAACCGTCATAAAACGAAATTTATGAGAAAGGATTGTAAACTAAAACAAACAGTCAACCTCTTGAATCCAGGGACAAAATAATTAAAATAGAAAACGTTTCGCCTTTATTGTGGAAAAAAAAGGGAAAAGAAAGAGATAGTAGAAGCACAATTTAGGCTACGGCATGCAAGTAGAATGAAGCTGTTGGATAGACAATTTCATTTAGAAAACTTCTGAATTCCATCATTTTTCAACAGCTCAAAAGCAGCCACGAAAGAAGGTCCAAGACGCTCGGAGAATGGCAGGGGACAGCGAGAATAATAATTACTGTTCCCGATTTAGCACATTCGTTCTATTTTGTTTGTTGATGTTAACAAACCTGAGTTTAACTGAAGAAAACAGGGAGAGAACGACTAATTATAGGTCTAGATTTGACCTCCTCCTACAGCTAGAATTGTTGATGTCAACAGTCATGGTTCTTTGTGGGCTGCTTGTAATGGGGGGTCTCTTTACCGATGAAACCACCACGCCCTGAAGTTGGTCAATGTTATACAAAGGCCTGCCTTTAATGATGATGATTATGCTGTGGATTGTTATGATAGTTACTTTTGGACTGTGTACATTCAGCAAGCCCACCGAAAGTTATTCTTAGTTATCTACAATCTCGACAAGTAGAGCTAAGAAAACAAGCCCCAAAGCTTGCTAGCAACGGCCAGATGGACAAAACTATGATAGACATCGAAACAAAAATGGAATAAAATAAAGGATACGACTATTTTTATTGTAGAGAGAAATAAAAGAAAGTCATTGTTTAAATACATTGTCTGTAGTTTAGTTAATGTGAGCAAACAGTTTAAGTTTATAAAATGTATTCACGCGGGACAATATTTATAGTCTGAATTAAATCAATCCCCACAATGACTGCAAAATTATTTACAACCGAAGATTTTTGTTTTCTAGAAAAGACAACTTGCTAATGAAATATACGATATAAATAGGATAATACAGGCTAAAGGTACAAGTGCTGGAGAAATGTATAAATGTTATTTAAAAAAGAAGAAAGGACACCGTCCCCCTTCCCGCCCCTCCCCCCCCCCAAAAAAAAAAAAAAAAATAAATAAAAAAAATTCAGCAGCCTCCCCCCCCCACACACACACACATGGCGCGCATAGAATCCACTGACAACTTTTATCTTGCTGGCTGTCACAGGGGACCAGAGTGAGCGATGGGAAGGTCGGCGTGGTCTGCTCTTGCTACTCATTAGTCCTCGGGTGTTATGCAAGATACTTATGCAATATTCACCTCGTAAGGGTGGACTCTCTATTTTCTTACTAGAAACACTGGCGATTGCACTCTTTATTAGCCGATAATGGCAAGTATTTCAGCTAGGCATGGTTTCCTGTGAATGCTTTATACCCCTGGCACGATAAAAGAAGATTAAAAAAAGGAAAAGAAAGTTCTAGATAACAATTGAAATGGAGATGAGGTTTTGCGAACTAATGAAAATGTTCCGTTTTTGCGCCAAGATTCTTATTATAAAAGTTTTTGGTTCTGGTATGCAACTTATATATACAAAAAAGCAAATCTTACTGAAAAAATCGAGATCGAAAGGTTATGAAAATAGGGCTTTTCTCTATCACAAATTATAATTCATAAAAGAAAGAAATAATGCTAAAGTGATGACTTCTCTTAGAAACAAGTAGGATGCTTTAAGCAGGACATGAGAAACTACAACAAGAGTCGGAAAATATTCGCAACAAAGCAACTATACTCATTAAGGATTTCCGAATGATTTGAGAAATGAAAAGAGAAACAACAGGCACACACAGTTCCAAAATAACTCAGCAGCTTCCCGACTCCTATTTTTACTGAGTTATTTGACAAAATCAAAAAGTAAAGGATGCTTGATTCAGCAATTACAGATGTTAGCAATATATTACACGACTATTTGAAGTAATAGCAGATCGCACTAATTATACAGAGAGCGGTTTTCAAGTAGAACTTTTACAGTGCGATAACCACAAAAAAACAACAACAACAACAACAACAAAAAACAAAAAAAAAAACAACAACAACAAAACACTGGGCATCACGTTTGATTACTTCACAAAATATAGCCTTTGGAAAGCTCTTATACACAAATACAGAAAATCACATATTACGATCTTTCAGCTTGGCAAACCAAATTAATGACTTAACTAAATGTTAAAAACTTTCAACTTGTATACACGTTTAACTCTTGATTACGCTGTAAAATATCTGATCTCAGTAAAATTCATAACATTCGACCTATCTAAACGCTTTTCTGCAGGAAATGGTCTCCAAAGTAGGTACGTAGCTGTAATGAAAAATGTAATTTTGGGGAATATCTGTAGTTACATTTGATCTTATGTGTATTGGCATTTCGGTTTGAGAGCTAACTGAATCAGTATTGCTTCTATGGATCACATAGATGTCAGAACCCACGGACATTGACAGGACCAGTTATCTAGCAGGGCTGCTCACCATCAGCATCGACCTCGTTGATCATGTCCTGTAGCTCAGCCTCCGTCGGGTTCTGTCCCAGAGACCTCATCACGGTCCCCAACTCTTTGGTGGTGATGGTACCGTCACCATCCTTGTCAAACAGACTAAAAGCCTCTTTGAACTCTGGGATAAAAGAGTGGACTTTGCGAGACTCAACCAAAAAATTAAGAAACCCAATATTTTTGCAATTAGTGCAGGTAAGTCAGATATAGGGAGTGATCGATTCCAAAATGTTTATTTCTTGCAATACGCATTATAAAGCTGAAAACTGCTCGGATCTAGATAGTATAATGTGCGCCAGCCCTTTAGTTGTTATACATTTAATAGGACTCGAAGAAAATTTTCTTTGAATTAAATGAACAAATATACTCTAGAAATTAAGTTCTAAAAAGCGTTCCTAAATTTAAAAAAAAAAAAGTTTCATTAAAAAAAAAGGAAAACTATTCATTGTTTCAACATATATCGTTTAAGCGAAAAGGGGAAATTTCATATTGACCACAACGTTGTTAGATAACCTAAGGGTAGATTCGCTGTCAACAAGCGTCGCGTATGTTACATACTGCGAAAAGGAAAATATACTACATTCATGTACCGGTAATATAAAAGCTTGCTTTGTTCACAAATTAATATTCACCATGCATTTGTCATTAAGATGTAATTTTTTTTTTGTTACGTACCAAACTGCGTTCATTTAGTTGCAATACAAAATTCAAAACGTTTATCCATTTAAAAGACCTTTTATTTCTATTTAAGAAGCACCGATCCGCAAGGAATAAAATAATTAACATAATAAGAGCTCCATCATAATCAAAACCCTTATCATGTTCTTCGGACCTTTTTTCAAAAATTTTCCTCGTCTTTTTTTTTTTTTATGTAATTTTGGTCTTATTCTCTGCTTTACCCTCGATGCCTTTGTTGTCTTTTTTTTTGTATATGGTGAGCCCGAAAGTGACTTTCTTAGCAATTGTGTATGAATTCTTTTAAACATATCAAATATAATTAAAGGAAAAGCTCATGATGAGGATGATATATAACGAAGGTATTTTTCCGTATCGCTTCTAAAACTTTCATATCTGTGGAACACAAAGGCACTGGCCCTCGTTTGTTGACTGTCTGAGACTGCACTGAGCCGCCATGTTTGTCAGGCAAACAATTAGGGTTAAACAGCAAGTGATATTCCAAGAAATGAAGTACACGGGGAAAACGACAAGGAATGGCATCCTAAATTTAACTATTAGATGTCATGATAATGTACATGAACAAATAACTTCAGTGGCTCTTAACTTTGTGCTCTCATATTTCAAACTCATTCCCCAATATTGTAAATATTTGCAACATGGAGAAGAGACCATGATGTGACTTCGCTTTATCAACCCTTAGTTACTGGTTCTTATCCATGGAAAGTCCATGGTGCCTAAACAGAAAAGGTGTCCCAAGTGTGTTGAAAATATTAAGCGAGTGAGGTCAACTTTGATTTGAATGCGCTGTATGCAGTCATGAATTGTGAGTGAATTCCAAGACTAGATGTGACTTTTGCGGCCGATCAAAGTTTATATAGTCAGATCCCTAATGTTCTCAGATCTATTAGAACCATATCTTACAACATACTCCCCCCAATGCTTCATTTCTCGACTGTGAAATGGCACGGTTATGATCAATAATTATTGTTGTTCTGACAACTTACCAGCCACCTGCTCATCCGTGAGATCGTTGGTCTGGAGAAAGAAAGAAAGAAAGATGTTATTATATTAATTGTGATTATTAAGAAGTTTATTATATCGAAACGGTCTTGCAGTAACATTTAAGTCGGACACTAATGCTGTAATATGGAATAGTACTTAATGCAATAACTCTTAAAAAAAAAAAAGGAACAAGATGCGAGAGCTCTTTTCTGTTGAAGTTGGCGTTGTGAGAACGCGTGCAAAGAATGTATATGTACGAAAGAAATACATCTTAAAGAAAAGAAGTTTAAACAGAATCATTTTGTTTTTGTTTTTGGAGCCTTGGAGCCCGAAAGAAACGCAAAATAGCAAGGAGGTAATGAACAATGGCAAAGGTAACAAAACAAAAAAAAACAAAAAAAAAACAACAAACAAACTGAAGAAGAACCACTGAAAACTGAGCCAATTAAAACACTATGCTTGTTCTGAAACGAAACATTGTTTCTCGAAAACAGCAAGGTAAACAAAACTGAGGGAAATTTTAATTGACAGAAGAAAGGTGTCTTGTTAACAATCTCCAACTTCCGGATAATCTGTCTCGAGATACGGCTCTGAATTGCCCTTCTCTAAATCAAAATGCAGGTTAGTAGATGTGTAGTTTAGGAGCGAGCATAATTTTATTTAGTTCTTATTTTAAAATTTTATGTTAATACATTTCAGATTCAATATAATTATGGAGTGTATATTATTGAATTTTTACTTTCCATATACCCCAAAAAGCGATTAATTCAATACCTACTTAATCTGTGAGATATCGCCAAAATCATGTAAACGCATTCCTTTTAGATGGAAATCAGGAAAAAGCAGGAGTTAAATTTTACACAAAACATTTTCTTCTAAATAATAGTATTACAAAAGCCCACTCTAGATCTCCAGAGCTTTAACTCCTATGACAAAAATTAATTAAAAAAAAAGAGACGCGCTGACTATTCATTCATTTATCGAAACATTACCATTATTAACATCATCATCGTCACCGTCTTAGTCAAAGTCATCCTCTTAATCTTCATGATTTTCAAACTATGAGCAACATAATCGCACCTTTATCACATGCATCTCTATTATTTTAATGCAATATTATCGAAATATAGACGTCTTTGTATCTCCAAATTATTTCCATTTCCTATATATGCGTTTGACTTATCACATTAGTGCATGTGAAATATATGCAATCAAATTTTAAAAACAAAACAAAAAAAAAAAGACAAAGACACTAATAATACGAAAATAGTAAGGCAACTATTTAAAGATAGTAGACATAGGACCACTTAATATATGACACGCATGCACGCAAGAGAAAATATATGATCAGAATTAAGAAGGTGCGTAACGCTCTGTGCAAAGATAAAAACCTGTATTATTGACAAGACAGTGTTGAACCTCGATGTTTATCTGCTATTCTCACGTCCAATTAGATTATCTTTTTACATAAGGGTTGTGCCAAATCTGTCCAAGCTTTGAAAAAAAAAATAGAAAGATCCACCCATTAGATTTAAGCAATGGTTACAAGCATTTTAACATTAAAAACAAAAAACAAAAACATAATATGTATGAAAACTGAATCTAAACCAGATACAATCGGACATCGTTTCTTATGTTTTAAACTTGCGATGAGGCTTTGCTAACATTTTCCTGCTTATATTTTGAATAGAAACAATCATGTCACATCAACGGGAACTTTTACGTAAATAGTCTCTTTTCAGAACGATAGTGACTCATCCACGATAGTTCTATAACTATTTATCCGTATTCTTGAATAATTTCTTCAGGTGAACTCTTTAGCAGTAAATGCGTGGAATAAATATCAAACAACAGGATTGACTACATACTGCTCATTGAGTTAAGAATTTTTCTATACTTACAATTTCGTGCGGACCTCATTTTATTATTTCGGAGAGAATCGTATTAAAAACATTATGTGTAATAATTATTACTAGCAAAACATTAATATATAAGATTTGCAACCCCATTATTGAATGTTCTCCATTGGTTTGTATTATCTAGTGTTTATCTTCAGCGTTCTTTTGTTTACTCCGTCATTTTTTCAGCTATAATTATACCAATTTCGCATAATGCGTACTTAACACGATAAACAACCACAAGCTGCAAAGTAACCGCTAATGTCCTATCAATCCAAACTTTACCCATTAACAAACCAGGCATTTAGGAGTGGCATATTGATGTTGAATTTAAACTAAATTATGAAATGTTAACTAACAAAAAAAAAAAAAAATAACACCCTTTTTCGCTAGTGATTGGTGTGTAAAGTTAAGTTGCTTCCTTGTATTTC
Organism: Elysia crispata; assembly: GCA_033675545.1. Taxonomy (NCBI): domain Eukaryota; kingdom Metazoa; phylum Mollusca; class Gastropoda; family Plakobranchidae; genus Elysia; species Elysia crispata. Next base: position 489,226 of record JAWDGP010005812.1, read on the forward strand.
TTTCAAGGCAGTTGGCTGTATCCAGTCGTTGACATTACTAAGCGGGAAGACATCATTGATCTAGGTCTAGATATTTTTAGATACTAAAATAACCCCAAATTAGCTATTACTTATTTTATATATAAGTAGGAATCGAAGTGACTAAAAATAAAAAAATGCGTTGTTATACCTACAGACATTTTTATTATAAAAGCATTCTCAAATTACTATCATCTTTATCTACAATATATACCGCTGTAAGTCAACACTAAAATGTATTACGTTTTATCGTGTGTCTCACGAAATTGACAGTTTCTGCCTATGCATAACAATATCAACATGTTGTTTCTCTTTTTAAAAAACTATAAAAGGTAAAAGCGTAAGTTAAATACTTATAATATAATAATCCGTTTTGAACTTCGCTTATTATGAATCTTTCCTGCGTCGGAAAAAAAAAATTCTCTCAAACTTGCACCCGATTGCTGGGAATAACAATATTAATTTCAGCTTTATACCCTCACAAGAAGTTATAGGAGTTACAAATTGTTAACGTTCATGGAGAAGCCACGTCTCATAAGACACATAACGAAATCGTTACATTTTTTCAGCTTGGGTATGTGAGAGAAGACCGCGGTCTGTACGGTTTTATAAATTACATCACAACTCCTGGTAAACATGTTGAGAATTGGATGTTAATGGTCCATAACCGCTTGAGCTAAAAGCTTTCCAGGTAAGCTAGTCCTAGATCTAGTGCGAGCAGGGCACCAGAGGCTGATATTTTGACATCTCTAGTGACCAGTTGAGTCGAGACTTTTTTTTCTCTGCCTGCTGTCTTAACGTCTGTCTACAATAGGTAAATAGAGCATTTATATTCACTAGGCGATAAGTTTTCGACTAAACCAACATACAAAAAAGTAATTTAAAAAAACGAAAAGGAAGAAAAAAGATAAAGCCTAAAAAAAATATTCCTCTAATCTTGTGCTCACTTGAAAAAGAAAGTTTCCAGCCTTCTGTCTGGTTTATGGATACGAATGGCCCCATTCGCCGCAATAACATTCTGTCCCTTTTCTATTCCGGAGCAAATGGACCTAGAATTGTGGACTGCAAGACTGCAGCCTCTTGGGTGCTGGCAATCAATAGAGGTCCACAAATCTAATTGCCTGCCAAACGTTACGTACACATTTTAAAGCACTTTCCTACAAGGCCATGATATTACGTTGGCGTTAGAACTGAAGTAGTTTCCCACGAACTTTTTGACAGTTTGCCCAATATTTGGAAATCAAAATTATGAGCGACGGTTGGCGAAGATAAGGCGATATTGGGTTGGTAAAGAGTACCACTTACAATGCGTTTTACAAGACAAAGTCTCTCTCTCTATTAAGTTCATGGAAAAAAAAATAATAATAACAACAATAATAATAATAATAGTAATAATAATAATAATGATAATAATAATAATAATAACAATAATAATCAATAATAATAATAATAATAATAATAATAATAATAATAATAATAATAATAATAATAATAATAATAATAGCAATAATAACAATGATAATAACAATATTAATAATAACAGTAATAAACAACAACAACAACAACAACAACAGCAACAAAAACAACAACAATAATGTCAATATTAAAAAAAAAATTGCAATGGTATACACTAGATGCAGATCTGGAATAATTTTTTAGATAAATATTTATACCAGGTCGACAATGATTACAAACAAGGATAGGCTGCTCCGCCGAAATCTAAGCTAAGAGGGAATTACGCAGGAGTGATTTGTGTAGATCAAATATCGTTTAGAAACTCCCAGTTTCTAGGAGTGGTGACTGCAATATTTTGGATAACCTTAGGTTGAATTACCAAAATACAAAAAAAATCCTTTGAGGTCTTATAAAGAGTATGGAATGTCCAAATTTATTTCAGTTACTTAAGATTCTAAGAACAACTCCGAAATATCCAGAAAATAAGTGAGACAATATAAACCAAGATAATTTTAGAGAAGAAAGGGAGAGAGAAAGTATGAGTGAGAGAGAGACGAGAGTGAGAAGTAGAGAAAAAGAGACTCAGAAGACAGAAAAGCGCGGGCAAGAAGGAGGAAAAAAGAGACAGACAGGAAGTGTGAAAAGACAAAAATTGAGAAATATATATATATATATATATATATATATATATATAGAGAGAGAGAGAGAGAGAGAGAGAGAGAGAGAGAAAGAGATAGCGAGAGAGATAGATAGACAGAGAGAGAGAGAGAGAGAGAGAGAGAGAGAGAGAGAGATACGGACAGACAGATTGAATTGAGGTTGGAAGAACAGTATTATGACTAATCCACTGCCATGATCCTTCTTTATTTTTGCGCAAGGTCCCTTCTTGGATAACAAAGGTACCCATGTTTTTAGAGGGGATATTGGTTTTCTTATGGTTCATATTAAATCTTTTTCAGCAGTCTCTGCTCCAGATCCTGTTTTGTCCCTTCCATTGCTTCATTATCTTCAGTTCTCGTCTTTATTCTTAGAAAGTCAGCTTTGCTTGAGGGAAATGGTTCAAATGGAAAATTGCCTGAGATCATAATTATTTTTATAAGCGAGTTATATCCAACAATCAACTTATTTGTTGATTTGCCTTTTACTTAACTTTCCATTTATGTATAATTGCAACAGTTTTTTTCTTTTATAATTCTCCTTTCTCACAACCAGTCCTTTTACCATCGTCCTCTTTCCTTAATTCTTTTAATCTCTTTCATCTATCTCTCTTCCTTTGCCTTGCTTCCTTCTTTTTATAATTTACTCTCTCTCTCTCTCTCTCTCTCTCTCTCTCTCTCTCTCTCTCTCTCTCTCTCTCTCTCTCTCTCTCTCTCTCTCTTCCCCAGGTCCTGTTTTCCCGTGTGCCAAGAAAGCCAGACTGTCTGGCGATGCTCTAATCCATGGTCAATGTAGCATGTGATGAATGACTAGGATGATAAACATCTGCTCTTCTGTACCACCATCCACTCCTTCTGGCTCAGTTCTGTCTCAAGCGGTAACAAAACAGAAACAGATTCAAAGTGCATACACCTAAGAATATAATGGGTGAATAAATATTCTTTAATTAAACCTCTTGGCTCGATGCCACCTTATTCTTATAATTAAATTTTGGTTGTAGCAAGGATAAAGAATGTAAAAATACCCCAGAGTATGAATGTGTCTCACAGATTTTCAGACTCAAGTTATTTTGAATCACGCTTCAATTCTCTGCCGATGTTTCTTGCATCTGTTTCTAAGCATGTATTTGCGTATCTGTATGGAACAAAAGTGATACAAATTAGTGGCTAAATTATTCCGTTTTCCTCAGTTATCTATTACGAATGCAAATTAATAGTTCTATAATCTGGTTTGTTAACTGTATAAATGACTGTGTGTTTGAACTCTCAGTCATTTCCCATGTGTTTCCGCGAACGAATAACTAAGAGAAATAGTCTTATACAAGACATTCCACCCATTTCGGAGAGTACTGGGGAATTGAGCTGAAACGCTCTATTGATACTTACTATTTTGCATTGTTTCTAACTGGATCATACAACACCTTTCTTCTTTCCTAGCTTCTATACAAATTGATGTTGGTACGAAATAATGGCTGTGTCTTTAGACTTTAATAAATTGAATGAGTTTAAAATGGCGTGTGCTCTACTGTCTTGATTTAAAGAAAGACTTCCAGGTAAACCATATAAATCTATCCAGATTGTAGCTACAAAACCCTAGGCATTTCATTCTGAGATGCGCGCAGGCTGAGCAGGGCGCACTAATTAAGAGGCTTGAACTCCAGCCAGTTTCCCACGGTGATGGCTCTTTATCTCAGAACTTACTCACCGTGTTTCACACTCTTGGGTCTGCAAGATCAGAACCCTACCCTAGTTTCCTACAACCCGTAGACTCTGCTTCACATACCGTTTTATTTTTAAACGGCATAGGATTGAGTTTCTGGGTTTATCCGATTTAAGTAGGTCGAAGCAGTTAATGTCTTTTTTCGGTACTGGTATTTAGTTTTACTGAAAACTTTTACTAACTAGGAGTATCGCATTACATCAACTGTGCTATTTCGAGCGTGTATTTCATCGACGTGCGCGCAGAAGATGATGTGATGGAATAATGAAAAAAAAAATATAATTGCCTGATGATACAATGTGCTAGATGCAGGATTTCTAAAACCAAGATCACCTTGCTATTATGTCTCTTCAACTTTGTTATCTTGGCTTTTACTTCTTATAATTTACTTCTCTTCAAAGTTACGTTTGGTTTGTAATTTGTCCTCCCATATAATAGAACTGCAAATGAACAGAAAACAACACTCACTGTGAGCAATAACTTTTGTCAATAGATATAGTTTACAAGAAGTAAATCCCTACAATAATTTATATACTAAAGCGGTCCCATTTCCAACAGTGGTAGACCCAGAGTGTGCTTAAATCAAATTTTACGATAAGCATGGGCCAATTTTAGAATCCAGCATATTATGATTTCATCTGTTTATACGGTTTAATTATTTGAATTTCAATTTTCAATAATTCAGAAAACCGCTTTCTTTGCGTATCATGTTGATGCGATCAAGATGAATTATGATATATCTACATTGAACAAAAATAGCGGTAGCAAACAACAACAACAACAACAAAACAAAAAAAAAAAAAACAAGCAAACAAACTATGTTAAGATTAATCCGTTAAAATTTAAAAGGGACAAGGGAAGGAACAAATCAGTAACAACAATATATGCATCTACCAATACCACCACCACTACAACAACAACAACAACAACAACAACAACAACAACAACAACAATAAGAACAAACAACAACAACAACAACAACAATAAGAACAAACAACAACAACAACAACAACAACAAAACAAAAAAACAAGCAAACAAGCTACGTTAAGATTAATCCATTAAAATCTAAAAGGGACAAGGGAAGGAACAAATCAGTAACAACAATATATGCATCTACCATCACCACCACCACCACAACAACAACAACAACAATAAGAACAAACAACAACAACAACAACAACAACAACAACAACAACAACAACATTATAGATAACAAATTTCCTCCATAGGCAAAGACAAGAGCTGACATGAATGTGATCCAAGCGAAATACTTACCATCATTTTTAAATCCTTGTGAACTCAAGGCTGTTGGAAAATGCTGAGGGTCACAAAAACTTGCGTTTAACTTCGGGTGGCGTTTCGCTCAATAATATAATGCTTATGAGAAAAACCTCGCGAACAATCTGTACTGAAGAAGGCAAGGAAACCCCTCTCTGTCAGCGAAATCTTTATGTTTGTAGATACAGTACTAGTTTTGTTCCGCTTCTCTCCTTTGAATCAGTTTCTATTTTATGAAAGTAAGAAGAGATTAGTTTTCAGCTTACAGTCAGCAATTTTCTTGCAACAAGTCAATTTGTATATGATTTAGGATAATATATATAAAGTTTCTTAGGAAATCGAAATCTTTAAGATGTGTGCCTATAATATAGGAATCGGCAAAATTTGGTTATTAAAATGTGTCAACGTAATGTACATTATTGATTATTATATAATACAGTATTAAACACTGTGATAGTTTTGACTCTACTCACTGAAATATTCTAATTGTAAAAAAACCTCGCTCAATCCTTGCGAAAAAAAATTCAAGTTTGTTCATATCAGAACACGACGATGCAATGTTTAACACACTTTGTGTTCTTCAAATCCATTTATTTGAATACCACCTGAATATGCCTTCAATTACAAACTGAGATAAAACTATATCATAAAATCAAAACATGTAGGTCTTTTAACTTCATATAAGGACATAACACAGGGCCGACTTTTAAAATTAACCTTCAGTCAAGTCTTGTTGCACTGAAATGCATGGGCTGTTCATCGGTGTCAGTAGTTCTTCAATTTTAAACAGAAGAGCAAGAGTAAATGAAAGAAAGGCATGACGAGAGAGAAAGCGAGAAGAGAGAGAGAGAGAGAGAGAGAGAGAGAGAGAGAGAGAGAGAGAGAGAGAGAGAGAGAGAGAAACAGAGAGAGACAGAGACAGAGACAGACAGACAGTCAGACAGACAGACAGACAGACAGAGATAGATAGAGAGAGAGACAGACAGAAACAGAGAAAGCGAAAGAGAGATAGATAGAGAGAGGAGACAGAGAAACATAGAGCTACAGTTTTGTCGCAAAATTTATCGTATAAAAGTTGCAATTTACTAACAAAAATTAAAACAAAAGAAAGGCATAAATTTTCGATGCAACTTTGAAGAAAGAAGAAAAGCAAAAAAGCTACGTTGGAGCCAATTATTATCACATTAATTTTTAAATCAGTTCTAAAAAAAAGTGTTAGCAGATGTCTAAGGCGTCCCCCAGACTTTTCTTACCCTATCACCCTACTTAAGCTTTTATCTCTCCTTTTTCTTTTCGCTCTATCTTGCATTCTCTTCCTCTCTCTCTCTCTCTCTCTCTCTCTCTCTCTCTCTCTCTCTCTCTCTCTCTCTCTCTCTCACGATTCGTTTCTATATTTTTTTCCCTCTGGCTCTAACATAGTGGTTGTCTGACTGTCTATCCTCTGCCTGTCTGTCTGTCTGTCTGTCTGTCAGCGTGTCTGTTTTTTTAGTTGTTTTTTTTTAATCCCTTTCGACTCCCTTTTCTTTTCCTCCACTATTAATTTATCTTAGCTTTCTTATCTGACCATATGAAATACTTCCTGTTAGAATATCATGAGTTCCGTATTGCTTTCCTAGAAAAGAAGTCTTGCAATGATCTGGGATAAATAACCCAGCATCTGAGGCAAGAGCGCTTTCCTAAATCATGAAGGAGCTGATCAATGGAAGATAACTATCGTATATCCCAATATAATCATCTTTACGTTTCGATAGTAGGACTTCATACAGAAATAACACCGCACGGAATATTAATATTAAAGTATGGATCACACAACCAACTTAATAGTTTTAGAGCGAACGAAATCATTTTCACTGTTCCTTGTCAGATGATAACGATAAAATGTTCTTTATTTTTTCAATGTTTGAGTGCAAAAATCTGGCGCATTGAGTGTACAAAGTCATAAAATCTTTGATGAGATAGCTAGCTCGACCTCAAGCATACTCTGAGGGAAAGATTCATTGAAGATTACATTTTTTTTTTCTTCAATAATTGAACCTTGTGAAAGATTTCCGTTTTGTGTTCTACAGGGAGGGAAAAAAAGAAATAAAGATGTTTATTGACACCTCTTGCAGTGAAATGCAGGGAAGTATATCCTGATCATTGGTCGAAAAATATTTTTCCCCTCCCTATTTTTGCTCTGTTCAGCCTTCCTCTTACAATCACAGCCTTTTGCTTTTAAGGGCAACTTCTCCCCACTCCAACATGTTTTGAAAACGTGAATTTGTAACATAAATCCTAAAATTTCCTTTTTTCCCCCATTAGTCTATTTTCCAGAATCGTCCAAATTAGCTACATGATTTTACTTAATGCTCAGTCTTTTATGCATTGTTTTACTTTGTTTTTGGGCTAACTGCAGTAGGTCGATGAGTATATTATTTTTCTAGAAGCATAATGTTGTGACTCAAATTATTCTATTACGCAGTTTTCTAGGGCATGTATCCTATTTATAATGTATTGCTTTTCTAAATGTTGGCAATCAAACAAAGCATCCTGCTGTGAAAGTGAATCCGTGTAGCCTTGACTTCCCGTGAGTGCAGAGTCAGAATCTAGGAACTAGGCTTTACCTGTTATTTTTAAGTTAAGAGCTTTTTATTAAACAAGAACGTGAGATTAACTCCCACCTTCCACACACACACACGCCAAAAAAAAAAAAAAAAAAAGGAAGTGTTGCATATTTTTCTATAGTAAGTTTAAGTAAGTGAGATTATATCAAGGAGACAACCAAAAACTCAATGATGATGTCAAGGCCGACAGATGGAAGGTCTAGGAATATAAGTTTAACGCTCCCCTAAGCTTCATAAGTAAGTCTTCTCCAGCAACTAATGTTTGCTTCGTTACACAGCCAAGAACAATGTTACGGTGGACGCCGCGCAAGTGGAACTAATGATGTTCTCCATGGTCAAAAAGACTTCTTGTTCTTGTTTGTATTCTGTGCTTTTTTATCACAGATTTTTATTGTAAAGTGTCAAAAGGTAAAGTTTATAGGATGCAATTACAAAATTCTGAAAATGATTTAATAAAGATACCTTCAAAAGCTACACATTCAAGAACACCAAACATTAAATTTGTGTTTAGACCATTTTTGTGATGATTCTATTTAATATATAATTGGCTAAGTCAATAATCAGAATGCAGAAAAACAATTTTGAGTTCAGTCTCATCACAAGTTGGTACAGGTACTTTTTAAAATTTTGTCTTCTATTGTTTAATGTTTCATAATATCATCAGGGCCCTGGGTTGGTTTCATGCGATATTTTCAAAAAATAGAAAAAGTTCCTGCGAACCATGCTTCAAGTTCACCCAAACATACGTCGAGCAAGCTTTGTCACTGGATCAAAATAAGACCTATAATAGCACTGTAAAGCCGGACACTGTTTCTGAAGAGAATCAGCGGAACAGCTCGTAGGAGCTTATTGTCGTCAGAGGAGTAGTGAAATTATTTTTAGGACTAATCCAATATTGCCATTGCCTTCTATGTTGTTTACCTACCGCAGCGCTGCTTCAGGCCTTTGTCACCTATTACCGGGGTACCAAAAGTGATAGGGAAAGGAAAGACAAGCCTACCAATGAGGGGCAGAGTGATATGAAACCTGAAAAAAAAAAAGTTTATGTCCTTTCTAGGCTCATTGTGATAAGTTAGTATTATTGGATACATTTCTCAAATTACAATGTGATTGAAGGCCCTGGTGGGCACGAGCTTCCATTGGGCAGAATATGGATGAAAATATGACGCATGGCTCGAACCCTTGAGTAAAAGCCCCTAAAGGTTCTAGGGCTGGCATCTTTCTACTTGCCTCCATCATTATAAAAAATTAATCAGTAGGAAAGAGGGCAAAATAAAGAAGTTTGTTGCTTTCCTCTCCTTTTTCTCGAGGCAGCGCTTCCTCTGCTCTCATAAACATAGGCATAAATAGAAATTGCGAGATGTAAAAAACTGCAGTTGCCATTTGCAAGCCATATTTTTGGTAATTCGTACAAGTTGTGGCCAAGTTGTCGCACAGGTTAATGAATTTGTGAGTTGTCGCGTCGAATTAACTGTGTCTCGCTCGCTTGGGTGGAAACTTGAGAAAGGTATGTTTTATAGACTGAGGTGCTTTTATTACATCTGAGTCTCTTAAGTATTTTAGTTAATACTGCATTTTATTGATAAAAACAAGTGATTAATCTGTTAGTTTATTGGTACTCGGCCATTAGGAAAGTCAAGTTGGTTTTAATGTAATATACAGGCTAAAGTGCTTAAACTTCCTAGTAGGAAAGAAGAGTAAATTACTATTAAGACTAATTATTTAAGCTTTTTAAGTAGAAATATTACTATAAATAGTAAAAAAAAAAATTTCCGTACCGTGATCTTGTTGCTTCAAGACACGTTCTGAACTCATTCCGGGATTATTCATTGTGCAGTTCCCAACCCCGCAAAGAGCCAACTTCTCCCGAGGTTGAAAGTCTCTCTGATTGTACGGAGAGAAATCATGGATCCAGATCTAAACAACTTATCTAGCTATCCACTCTGATTTCGCCAAAGCGTTATGTCTGGATTTTGCGATACCAACAGTCATAGTTTGCGGATAACTTAGCTCTGTGTTTAGACCCTGTAAGATTTTATGAGAGCTGATGTCAATATTAAAGGAAAAGAAGGGATCTTAACAAAGGCTTCCAGTAGTTATCTTCGGGTGCGTGTATAGGAAGGAATAATCAAGATTTACAGTTAATTAATTACAGACTCTAGCAAAACTGCGCTTTGAAGGGGCCAGAACAGAACATAAAACACTGCGTCATGGGCCACGGTAAACTGGCAATGTAATTTTTGAAGTTTTAAAAGAAATATCACTGGCGACAATTCGTCGTTCATTGCAGGCAGTTTATGAGTACCTGATGTGATTAAATGTGTGCGTTTATTTTCTTTGCATTTTTTTCAGGGGGAGGCAGTAGAACATGCAGGTAACATGATAATATCAACTAATCAGAAGCCCGTGTGTACAAAATTATTCTACAGGTCACATTATCATCCCTGATCTAAGCAATGGAAACTACGATTTGTAGCTTTATCTCTCTTATCGGCTCATTTGATCATACTTTGTGATTACTTCTGTTCCTTATTGGGATTTATCTAAAGACGAAACAAGTGCTACACGACTGATACTGTCCTTTAAAAAATGAATACACAACTAAATTAATAATAAGAACACAACGACTACAGCTTAAATCCATAGTCCAACTAGATGGACCACTATAAAATTTTATCGGGCTGAGAATTTGCTTTCTTCTGTGAGTTTGAAGTGGAAATGATGCAGATCTATAAAAGAACCAGTGTAGTTCGTAAAAAAAAGCACACTTAACAGTGGTCTGCAGTTGTCTATTTTCGTTTTAGCCCTGTCATCAGCAGTCTGTGAGTTACGCTGGCGTAAAAGGGCTTGATCAGAAGCAGATGGGGCAAGAAAGTCAAAGTGGCGAGTTATATTGCGTAAGGGAGACAAAGTGCAAAGCATCCACTTGATATGATATTACGAAAAACCATCACGGATTGTAAAAAAGCTGTGAAAAAGCAAGATTTTTCAAAAGTAACTTTAGGACTAAATTCAAATGGAAAAAGTGAATGATTTAATGCAACATAATGAAGAATCACTCACTAATATGTGGGAGTAACAAAGTCGATGTCTAGATTGCTAATAACATTGACTGTCAGGCTAGCCCAAAAGAAACGGAAATGAGTAAAATTGTTTAACTTGGGTTTGAAAAGAGAGTAGTCATATACAGTAGAACATTAAGACCTATAATCTTTAAACCAGACTTTCTAAAAAAATAAAAAAAGAACAAAAACATAAAAAAGGAAAAAAGGCCAAATAAATAAATATTTATGAAAAATCCTTCCATTGGAACATAATGCTTTTGGCATGAAGGGTGAAATAAAGCGAACAAGTTATCTGCACGCCGTATCATCGACAGAGAGAAAGATGAGTTTTTTAAGCCTTGAAAGAAAGATTTGAAAATATCAACAGAACGCCCAGGGAAGCTTTAAACATTCTACGAGTTGATATGTAACATACATGCCATGTTGAGGTAAGCTGCGTTATTTCGTCTCAAAATTGTTTATCGTATATTTTGTTTGGGCAAATTTAGAACGAGGTTGTTGCTTGTAACGTTCAGTTAAGGATGAATGTGGCTTTTGATTTTGATATATAAGCTTGGAATAGCCTATAATTAAATGCAAAAATTTCTTTTGTTTTTCTTTCTAGTGGGGTTTTAGAGCTTTCTGTTTTAGTTTCGGATATCTCAATTTTTTTTCTCATTCCTCAAAATGAAGCCAATCATATAAAATTGTCAGGAGTTGGTTTCAATGTACACGATTAAATTATCTAGCAGAAGCGGGACCAACTAAATATAACAATGAAAACTCATATTTTGTGCGCTAATTACATAAATTGAAGATAAATTTCAATTGGAAGAAAGATATGATGATATTAAAATTGTACTGGAACTCTTCTGTATTATGTTATCTAATAGCCTCTTATTATATTTATCATTCTGACACAGAATTGATATAACTGTTTGCGTGGGTGTCTATCTTTCCCTTTTTTTATGTATACAAAAAGGGAATGTGACTGTCCTTCTATAGGCAAGTTTCACCCTCCCTTTCTTTCTCTCTCTCTCTCTCTCTCTCTCTCTCTCTCTCTCTCTCTCTCTCTCTCTCTCTCTCTCTCTCTCTCTCTCTCTTTCTCTCTCTCTCTCCCCCTCCCTCTATTTTTCTCTTTTTCTTGGTCTTTGGTTGTAAAAACCCTGCTGATAATTTTATTTAATTTTATAAGGATATCACTATGTTTAAAGTAAAGTATACTTGTTCATTTTGCGTATCAAACTATTCTTCTCTGTTAAGAAAGGCAAAGTTTTACAGATTTCAAGAAAATGGAATTTGAATGTATTAAACAATTAACTATCAACATTTCAAATGACCTTTCAACTAATAATCCTAATACCGGCGTTTGTTTAATATATTTATTTTCATACCTAGGGCATTTCGATGTAAGCAATGAACGCAAATCATGTTTTATCAGAATTAAAAAAACCTGATTTTTATCCTTTTTAAGCAGAAACCACATACTTTTGCCAGGAAAATAAACATCCTCAGATTTCAAGCAAATACTAGAAGCCACATTTACGTTAAATAAGAATCCAAAGAATATGGTATTTGAAAATCACAAACGTGACTAGTGAATTATTTGTAAAAGAAACAAAATGACAGGAAGTAAAACTTTCACTTTTTTCCAAAAGAAATATGAACCAGAGTTAAAACATTTGGGATTAATGGATAAAAGTAACTCGAAATTTTGTTCATAAGCTTAAATTTAATTATGAATAAATCGATTTTTAAACAGAATACGTCAAATACTTTTTATCCTCCCTAAAAAAAATCAAGAAAAAAAAATAAAAAAGAAAGGGAAAAAATGATATATTATATTGGGAAAGTTCTAAACCATAGATTTCAATAAAGAAAACACAGTGATCTAAAGAATCTAACCTTCTCCATAACTATCTTGCAATAAAACACTTAGTACTTCAAATGAATCAACACTTCCTAGGCAACCTTACACAGACGGCACCGTTCAACAAGAGATGTTATTTCTAGTCCGAATCATGCTATGACACATAATATTTTTTAACAAAACCTGCCAGTCTCTCTACCTCCTGCCTCTAACGAAGGTCTAAGATCTACTAAATAATGTGCCAGGTACTCTTGTGGCAGTGCAAGCTTCAAGCCGGTTGGGATGACTAATTCACCGGTGGCTTGAGTCGGCCGCGCATTTTCAGGGCCATGGGTGGTTTTTGTAGGTGAGTACCCAGGAGGATTGCCCGTCGAGAGTGAGTGGACCAGGAAATGAGTACTATTCACATTAAGTTCTGGTTACAGCAATGACTGTAATTCTACTTTCTCTCTGAGAGGAGCAATTTACTTCATGTTGTTCAGACCATGTTCAATTCTCGATAGAAAAACATGTTCATGCAAAACCAATTTAAAGAAAAAGAGGAAGTCAATAATGTAAAACTATATTTGAAGCTAAATTACATTATTGCTCCTATGGGGGCGCACAAGTGTAAGCAAAGCGTTAAAAGAAAGGTACCTTTGTTCATTTTTCTTTGTATAACTTCATTTTTTTGTTCATTTACTCGGCCTTGTTTACCTGAAAGACAGTGTTCATATTTCTGTAAGCATTTATAAGCTAGATTAATCAACAGCTAAAGGAGATGGATAAATAAGGAAACAAAACAAAAAAAAATAAGACTGAAATTTTTTATCTCCAAGTGTCCGTTCAGGCCAGAAACCTGTTCCGATAACACTATGTTTTCTGTTCCTCCGTAAAATAAAAAAAAAAATTTTTTTTTTAAATAATAAAAAAAATTTAAAAAAATCGAAAGCTAGAAAAATTAAAATGACTTGAAAAGGAATATGATACATTAAGATTATTTAAACACAAAAACAAAAAGCTCCTACTTTTCTTAAGAACTTTTCTTTTGACAGTGATTTACAGAAATCTGAATCTGGATTAATAATTATGGTTTTTTAATGGTAATGATGATGATGATGATGATGATGATGATGATGATGATGATGATGATAATAATAATGATAATAATAATAATAATATTAATAATAATAATAATAATAATAATAATAATAATAATAATAATAATAATAATAATAATAATAATAATAATAATAATAATAATAATAATAATAATAATAAAATAAATAAATAAATACATAGATACAAAATAAATAAATAAGTTATCAATAATAATAACAGAAACGCAAAAAACCCTCCATAACAATCGTACTTATATGACTTGTCAAAGTCATCTTTAACATTTTTCTTACTTGGCCTAGAAATACACACACACAAAAAAATTATAATCATGCTCTTTGTACCTAAAAAAAAAACCTGAAGTATTATAATGATCTTAATCTGAGCTGTATTCGATATGCGGGGAAAAATGGCAGTGCTGGGCTCGCCAATATTGCCTCTGCTCTAATCCATTCGCAGTTTCAGATTTTTTTTAAATCCCATTATGAATAAACTATTTGTACTTGTTAGTGGCGACCTATAATTAAAAGGATTGTCTTAAAAAAAAAGCAACAAAATACTGTTACAATTATGTTTTTTATAAAAAAAATTGTATGCCATGACCAATTGAGCGAATGAATGAGATAATTCATTAGAAAGCACCTTTAACTTTATAACTCTTTAGCGGTCTAGACTAATTCAATAAATTAATTATCACTCGTCTACCATGAATAATTTTTGATTTACACAGTTTTAGACCTTTTTCTTTATGTTAAATTTTGTTATTTTATCCTGACGTATGAAAAAAATTTGTTAAAAACAATTTTAAATGCTTGCATATATTAAGTGCTGTGTGCTTTCTTAAATTTTCAACTAATTCTATTGTCTAAACTCCGACAACAGCAAGACAGCAATAATAATACCTGCAACATCATTCTTTTTACTGCATCATGAACACCAATAACCAAAAAGTGCGAAGAAGTACAATATACTCTCACAAAAACCTAACCATGACTCAAAACTTTGTTATCGTGCCCGCGAGAAATTATGAATTCCAGACATCTCTGACATTTCTTCATACCCTTTATCGCATTAAATTCATAGGAGAAATGAAGTAGCTAAACTGTTTGCAGCGGAGTTTATGTTTATGCACCTACATTATTACTAACCTGAAAAATTGATATAATCCAAATCATTTACAGTAAGAGCTAGCGTAATCATCATTAAGTGTATCTCATATTTATTTCTGAATACTGTGCAGGAAATCTGGTTTACTCACGTACTTTCACATTCTCTCTACTTCCTTTTTCGTTATACTGAAACATTTTTTAGCTAGCTTATTTTACAAAAAACACTGAAAATCTCTAGTTGCATTGCTTCGGATACGTCACAACTGAAGTACTAAAAAGTCCGTTCAAATCACAGCACAAAACTTTCCATTTAGAGAAAGATTATCCGGTGTCACGTGTTTTGTCAAAGGGCAAGGAAATTCTTGGATTTCAAAGAAGAAAGTTTTTAGGAAGAAGGAGTGTTGTGACCTTATCTTAACTTGTTCAAGTTTATTAACAGAGGGAAAAGGGAAAAAAAGTATTTGGGAAATATTTCGCAATGCAGAAAAAAAACCCACCTCATTTAGCGTTGCTAGCTAAGTAAGCTTACACATTTAATTGTTTTGTTAATCTGAAGTCAATAGTTATATAGACCTTTTAGAAAGAACAGGCTGTGAACAAGGAAAAGGAATTGAAAAAATATTTTAAAAGACTACGAAACCTCATGTTTGCTTTTCTTATCTTCAGAGGTAAATGTGAAGTGCAGGATTATTTTTGAGTACTTAAAATAAGCAGCACACAGAGGATATTGTCGGCGCATTCGCCAGCTAGACTTTAGCAAAGTCCTCAATGATTTTTTTCCTGAAAAAAACAAAACAAAGCAAAACAAAAGACACCACACAGCTGCACAGACATTTGCTGAAAAGGGAAACAACTATAAAAACTTCACTTATGAAACAACGATTAAGGGATTTATGTATCTTTGTAGGATATATTCAGATTTCGGGCCTTTTGAATCAGACGTACTCGAACTAGATCTAGCTTGATCTGAGTCTAGATATGTATGGTGCATTTTTATATTTTGGAGTCATGTATTTAAATACATTTACAGAGTAAGTATATAGATGCCTCATATTATTTTAGTGATTTATTTTCAAATTATGATTATGAAAGATGGCAGTTTGAGTGATCTTTTACGCCTTCAGGAATTTAGTTAAAACTATCTTAGTTTTCCCCCTTTTTTATGAATTGAGAAACTTGAAAAATTTGTTAATCTAAGTCTCAGTAGAAAATTAACCACCTTAGTTGTAAAATTTTATATATAGGCCAGGAAAAATGCTGGTAGGGTGCACTTTTTATGCTTTTTGTCATGGAGAGGAAGTTTGTTGTGACCAAAACTAATATGCCAGACGACCCTAATAACCGCAGAAACGAAAGGACAAAAAAAAAATTAAGTTTTGCTCAATCTGGACATCTGCGTGTCCTCATTAACCTGTGGGTAGCTCCTTTTTATCGATGCATAATTATGTCACTTAAAAACAGGTTCTTTTAAAGTCAGTCAAGCTAAACCTAGCTCTAAAAAGTCAATACACTGGCAAAACATCTTGTGAAAATTTTTTGCTTGACTAGGTGTTACGCTTCTGGTTTGATTACAAGACAACATATATATCTTCCTGTTTTTCCTGCACATCATATTTAAGCATTTTATTATGTTAATGCGAAAAAAACAAAAACACGTAAAATGAATTTAAAAACAAAAACGAAAAAAAAAACCAAACAAACAAAAAACAAAACAATACAAAACAAACAATAAAAATCAAATAAACAGAAAACCCAGCCGCAACAACAAAAGCAATGCATTCATTGATAGTGAAAAAAAATCTTTTACAGGTTGATGGGATAATGCACTTATTAATATTGCATTATAATTCTAAAGGTTACAGCTTGACATGGACTAAGGTATGTTCTGCCCCACCTCAGGGTTGGTTTTGCCAGGGTCTAGTGGTAGACATTCGGCTGTCAGACAAGATGGTATGCCAAGGGTCAAATCCTGTCTCTGTAAGTGTGTCATTCCTGACTACATCCTTAAGATAAGCTCTTTTTTTTGCATTTCTTCACCTCACCCAAGTGTGATACGAGCGCTGTACTGTTAACAGTGAATAACACGCTTGAGTGACGGGTTGCGTAGAAAAGAGATGCCCCCTCGAGATTTGAGAAAGGTAAACAAGTAGGTATATATACATACATACACATAAACAGTAGCTTTTCCTTATATTCTTACCAGAAAATAATTATATCTTAACCCCCGGTAAGTTGCTCATGAAAAATTGGTAAACACAAGAACTAGAGTTTTTTTTTTTTTAAAAGAGTTTTTTTCGATGGAATAAAACAGAGTAATGTTAATAGATTAAAATTTGCTTCTGTTTTGGACACTTCCTGAATGAAAGAAAAAAAATCGAAAGTGAACTACATGGTAGGGTTTGGCAAGATTATCTTGGTAAAAAGTCTGTTATGTCCTGTAGAAGTCTAAAATGCATTTGAAACTTTAAAAAAACCACCCAAGAACGAATCAATCAAAAAATTAAAAAAAAAACCCGATGAAGACGGCAAGAACTCACAACAAAACCAGAATAAAAGTTACTAAAAACAGACAGTATTATACTAGGAACTGAACATCAAACTTCATTAATCCTTTTCCTCAGAATCATGGTTTAAACTATCACAATCAATAAAGGCAAGTCTATTTTACAGCAAAAATAACAACACCAACAGCAACATAAACTCAGTAACCATGACAGCAACAATAACATAATATTATAAAAGAAAAAATAAAGATAATTCATTCAATATTGATTATTTTTTTGCTTTCATCAACTTCCTGGTATACTTATTATCCCCCCCGCCCCCCCCAAAAAAAAAAAAAAAAAAAAAAAAGATCGATACAGAAACTCAATGCTTATCTGTCATAATGCTTGAAAACTTGCAGCCTTAAAGCTCTTGCCAATAAACCCCCTGTTAAAATCTAAAAAAAAATATAGCCTGTAAGCATAATGGAGAATATTAGTCAGCATTGGCATTTTTCCAGATTCGGTTAGGGTATTACATGCCCAACCTTCATGCCTCATTGCTATTAAACGTCCTATCCTTTCTACAAAATATTACACTATCATGTCCAGAACAAACCATGGTAGACTTGGAGAAGTCGGCTAGAATCACGCCTCCAGCGACTTTATTGAGTCTAACCAGGAACAATCTTATGAACAGGCTTTTCACCCAAACAGTAATTCAATAAACATTTCTCTATAAACGTAATGGTCTATATTCATTATCTGCTTAGCAGAGTAAGAATAGGACGATTTTTTTTTAACAGAAAGGCCTGCAACTTAGCATCGTCCCGCAAAGAAGAGAATATTCTCAAGTCCTAATACATTTTCATACACTGAGGACATTCTTGCTCAAATTCGGCTGTTGACATTCTACTGTTACCCTGTATAATTCTCAATGCCTAGTAAGGGTGGCATAGGATAGTGCATAATAAATTGGGAAGACTGAAAGATGGGCGGGCTATTTCAGCACTATCAAATTATGATTTTGGTTGATAAGAGGTCATTCTTTTAAAAAATGACCAGTAAAAGTAAAAAGGGATCCATAATTTGATATTTTTTGTTTTGTTTTAGAATGATCAAAGATAAGTAAACAGAAATATAATAAAAATGTGATTACTACTTTCTTCTTCAAGAAGGTGTATTTAATGCGAACTTAATTTTCTTTACACTTATGCTGTTTATTTAGACATGGGTCAAGGACATCAGTTCAAGTAGAGACATGCCTTCTTATAAGGTAGGCAACTAACAGTCCTCACAGACTTGGCAAGTTCCCAGGCAATAGTTTCTACAATGTAAGCGATGTCAATAAAAGCTCCTTTCATTTATATTTTGCTTTACTTGTGTTTTTATTCAAGCAAACTTGTGCTGTTCAAATTTGGATATTACGTTAGCCAAATTAATGTACATCAGAAAAGTTAGTCTGAATAAAGAAATTTTATGGGTTTTTTTTTTTTTTTGTTTGGTTTTTGTTTGGTTTTGAAGGTTCTAATTCAAACGTTCCAATATATTTCATGAATAGAGCGGTGCAGAATTTAGAGCTGAAGCAATCTGCAGAAACCCGTGCAGGGCCGTGGCACTAGAGTGCATAATTTATAATGCAAAGGAAGAAAATATGGAATTAAAAAAGTAAACTATTAGAAAAGACTGGTCTTATGTATGCCAAATTTTGTTTTCAACGTTTGCCCAAGCGTTCCCTCGACTTCTGAAATAGAAATGGTTGTTTTGTCGATTGCTTTGTTATTAAATGATTAATCTTATATTATATATATATATATATATATATATATATATATATATATATATATATATATATATTCATATATAGACAAACCCTCCACTAAGGATCTTAATGCTGGCGAAGGATATTTTTTTTATTTTCACATACGAAAAGCCAGCTCAGGATTTTAAGAACATATGCCAAAGAATAAATAATCAAGAATTTTTAAAATGGTGTCAACAAGATATCCACAACAAGGACTCCATCATACCACAGCTCTGACAGAGACGGATAAGACTCTTAGTAAGGGTGGACCAAAACTCATAACCGGAAGGAAAATTAATAAAGGGACTCCCCAAAGACACCTAACAATGAACAATAAAGAACGGGTAAGGAGCCACAAGGCTATCTTCCTCGCTCTCTCTTAGAGCTTTTGCGTTGAATCTTCAGCAATGAAAGAGCTTTGTTGTTGTACCCACTGCCAACCGGCGTGACGCGTACTAAGTCATTGAGTGTGATAAATAGAAAGAGAGCAAAAAACACAAGCAGAAAAGGTTAGCCATGCGTGTATATGTGTTCAAGAAAGAGAAAGACATAAAGAAAAAAAGTAAGAGAGAGAGTGGGAGAGAGGGAGAGAGAGAGAGAGAGAGAGAGAGAGAGAGAGAGAGAGAGAGAGAGAGAGAGAGAGAGAGAGAGAGAGAGAGAGAGAGAGAGAGAGAGAGAGAGAGAGATGAAAAAATGGTTTGAAAAGTGGGTGCACAGAGTTAGAGACATATTGACAGACGTCCCTATTATCCTTTTTTAGTTTCAACCCCTCTTCCCAAACTTAAATTTTTTATTCAGAATAAAGACAAGACCTGTCTAAAAACCTATTAAGGCAGACTCTATATCCGCAATGCATTCGTATCAAAATTATTACGCATTGCCTAGAAAAGTGCCTGCTTTGGAACTGCAGTGAAGTGTAACCATCCTGGTGTCTGCTTGCTTCCTGTTCCAGAGAGAGGATTGTGTCAGATAAAAAAAATACTCCAACAAATACTCTTTTCACGCCTCACAAATTTAAAAAAAGTTAGCTTACATGTACAAAACTCTGTTTATTGATCAGAAAAGTAGTTCCTACGTCACAATTTTTCCTTTGAAATCTAGAGCCATTTTTTCAGGCAATAATTTTTTTCCTCTGACAACTATAATTAGCTGCTGACGTATAATTTTAAGTCTTAAGGTGGCGGGTTTATATATATATATATATATAAGGATAGAGGCGAGCAAGATCTATGTTAGCTAGAACCAAATTACAAAGCTAATCTAATTGACCCTCCGCAGGAACCTGGCTTTAAAAATTAATACATTGATAAAACATCTTGTGAAAGATTTTTTGCTTGATTAGGTGTTACGCTTCTGCTTTGATTACTACAGAACATATTTATCTTCCTGTTTTTCTGACACATGTTTAAACCATTTAAATGTATCCTTTCTTGACCTGACTTCATTTTACAAATTTAGAGGCTCTAGAATTTTTCGCAACTATTGAAAATTTGATCAAACCAGGAGACCGTCCTCTTCTTCAAGATGGAGAGGTCTTTCTTCCTGGCCACCAGGATCATATTATGTCTCTTTCTCATCAAGGCAGGGAAATGTAAGTAGTCAATTCAAAAAGGAATATAATTGGAAAAATCCGATTGAATGCTTAAGTTATCTATCAATATATCTATACTTGTTATTTATAAATATATCTATACTTGCTGTTTATCCATACATCTATACCTCTTCATCAATATTTTGTTAAAAAAGTTGACTTATTCTTTTCAGAAATAAAGACCAATGTCAGCAGCAACGAAGACAACAAAATATTCTATATTTGTTTCGTAAGGTTTTTATAATATCTACGATATGAATAGATAAGGCGAAATGGATAGAACACCATCGACGCCTTTGATTTTGATTTGTCTATCATCTACTATTGAAGCACAGTATTTCTGAAACCTTTTTAGCGAGACAAAAAAAAATCTCATGAATTCCATCGTGGCTATGATTATCCTCATCCTCGTCATCATTACTCTAGTTAAGATCAAGAATAACACTAGCATCAACATCCTCGTCTTCATTACTCTAGTTCAGATCAAGAATAACATTATCATCAACATCCTCGTCATCATTACTCTAGTTAAGATCAAGAATAACACTATGATCAACATCCTCGTCTTCATTACTCTAGTTCAGATCAAGAATAACACTAGCATCAACATCCTCGTCATCATTACTCTAGTTAAGATCAAGAATGACACTATCATCAACATCCTCGTCTTCATTACTCTAGTTCAGATCAAGAATAACACTAGCATCAACATCCTCGTCATCATTACTCTAGTTAAGATCAAGAATAACACTATCATCAACATCCTCGTCTTCATTACTCTAGTTAAGATCAAGAATAACACTATCATCAACATCCTCGTCTTCATTACTCTAGTTAAGATCAAGAATAACACTAGCATCAACATCCTCGTCTTCATTACTCTAGTTAAGATCAAGAATAACACTAGCATCAACATCCTCGTCATCATTACTCTAGTTAAGATCAAGAATAACACTAGCATCAACATCCTCGTCTTCATTACTCTAGTTAAGATCAAGAATAACATTATCATCAACATCCTCGTCATCATAACTCTAATTAAGATCAAGAATAACACTAGCATCAACATCCTCGTCTTCATTACTCTAGTTAAGATCAAGAAAAACATTATCATCAACATCCTCGTCATCATAACTCTAATTAAGATCAAGAATAACACTAGCATCAACATCCTTGTCATCATCCTCGCCATTAGAATTATCAACTCTACCATTCTTGTTCCTGCTAATGGCTTGCCAGTCTTTCGAACTGAAACAGAATTTAAGTATTTTGCATTGCTTGCTTTTTGCAATACACTCTATAATGTTCACTTTTTAAATTTTTTTTTAAAGACGAGCAAGCTATCGAAATGTCAATTTCGTTCACAAATATCACAATTTTCTCCTTCACAAGTTTACCGTTCTCACTAGTCTGTAAACCATTACGTATGAGAAATCTTTGCATTTTGGAAGAATAATTCTATAGGCAACTCACCGCTTTACCGAACTAGAAAATAGCTTATTCTCTTCTTTCTCAGGCTCATTCAGAATATTCATTATAGGGGCATGAAGTATTGTATGCATGTGTATATATATATATATATATATATATATATATATATATATATATATATATATATTGCATACTCAACAAAATGAGCGTTTAAACGGATCAGTTTGAATTATAAAAAAAAATTATCTAACTATTCTTATAGTCTCTAAAGGTATAAATTCAAATCTTGATTAGAAACTTTAGGAAGCTTTTTAATATATTTTTTTTCTGTATAGAACTAAAATGATCTATTGAATATGATCGATTCTGTAGATGACACTAACCTATGTATACTACCTCCTGATCTGCGCAGTGGTATCTCTCGATCTAGCCCGCGCTTTCATCCTACAAGTTGAAGATTCTAAGGAAATTTAAATAATAAATTGCATTCAACGGCAAGTATTTGTGGGATATGATTTACATAAAGATTTAATGATAGCATTAATTTGGCGAAAGTTACTTTCAGGTAACAGCTTCAAATATAGAATTTTAAGCAAAGTTGAAAAACAAAATCTTCCGCAAGTTTCTTACACTCAAAATACTTGAACGTAACATGAGCCTATTAAACCCTTGGACATCACTCAGTCATTCATTGATTTCAAGAGTTGGACCATGATTGAAAGAAAATATTGAAGTAATATTAGGAAGATTGTAAAACATTATGCCGTGTGGTCGTAAAGATAAATAATAAAATAACTTCGGATTGAGGTTCCTGGCATTTCACTTTTATCATAATTATTCTGTCGATACAAGTATCCTTCCCTTACTCCTTCCTGCTTTCTTTTAATGGCAAATCTTTGAAAAGAATCTCACATATGTTGACTATAGATATCAAAGCCAACAAGACAGTGTAAATTAATTTTAACTAACAAAGAAAACCTAGACGTACATTCATACCCAATTTACTAACAAAAGAACCAAGGCTAAGTGGCCTTTTCTGACGAGAAAGCTTTATGTTTCCAAGCGCATAGAAAATAGGCTATTAGAATATTAGTGTTCCCACATAAAATATCCATTTTCAGTTATCAGAAGATGATATCAAGCAGGGCACAATATTAAGTTACAACTTTCTCTACCTTAGATTATGATAGGACGTGAAAATCTGCATTTCAAAAGAAGTTCAATGCAACTGCATTTCTTTAAAAGTTTATTTTTTTTTCAATTTCTCTTTCAATTCAAGGCAATGAGGTGCATATGGAAATGACTATGGAAGCTCAGTCTGGGTCGAGAACTTCCTGCGGTATACTGAATTGTTCCGAGACTATTGTGCATGACGATATAACTGACGACGATCCAGACCAAATATCGGGTACACAACCTAATACCATCTCCAGCATAAGTATCAGTAAGAAGAACGCCAGCTATACCACCAACAACGATGGAACAGATACAGGAAGTCTGATTGCCTCGTTGAACCACAATGAACCAAACATTAGCAAGGTCACTGATGACTGTAAAGTGGACGGGTATCTAGAACAAGAACAGGCTAATCTTCAAGTGGAAATTTTCGAAGAAGACGACTGTCACGCAGAGTATACATGCGAGGTTCGATCCATCGATGAGAAAGGAAATGAAATCCTAACCATTAATCGTATGCGACCGACGAATAGAGATGCTGACAGCGACAATGGTGGGCAGACGCGATATTCAGATCTTGAAAAGCTTATCAATAATCTTGATAAGAAACTTGATTCACTAGGCACGGTCCTACAAGGGCAGATGGCGAACCTGCAGAATGAGTTTCAACAGCTCAAGTCTTCAATTGATGCGACAACTCCTTCTCCATCTTCATCTTCCTCGTCTTCTAGTTCTACTGACTCTGATGTTACTCTCTCTTCTATTCGCGATCTCTTCCAGGAAACGAATGAGGAAATTGCCAGCACTATAAAAACTGTGATGACAGACCTATCAACCCCGAAAACATGCACAAAAGGCATGATCTCTATATCATCTCCGCACACGTATCCCTACACGGTGATTCGCCCCAGCAATGTAAGCGTCCTCAGTACACCTTACCTCTGCGACACTGTTACCGATGGTGGCGGTTGGATCGTTATCCAGCGCCGGACTACAGGGAGAACAGACTTCTATCGGGATTGGGCTGACTACAAACACGGGTTTGGATCTCTTGATGGCGACTTCTGGCTCGGCAACGAAAACATTTACGACCTCACTTGCACCGGCACTTTTGAACTGAGAGTGGACCTAAAATACAGAGGCAAATCAGCATTTGCTCAGTATAGCTCGTTTTCCCTTGACAATGAAGAGAATAACTACACACTTCGAATTGGTACCTACAGCGGCACTGCGGGCAATGCTCTGTCGTATCACAAAGATCGGCCATTCAGTACTTATGACAGGGACAATGACAGCTACGAGCATAACTGTGCCTACAGATACAGAGGTGGGTGGTGGTTCGTCAGATGCCACTGGGCTCATCTTAACGCCAGGTGGGGTTTGATAGGGTTCGGAGGCCCGCGTTGGTCAACATTTTCTGGTTCCAACCCCGTGAGTTTCACAGAAATGAAAATTCGAAAAGTAGGTTAAGATAGTAGGGGCCATTTGCATGTATTATTTTGAGACAGTTCTAACTTTAAAATAGAATTTCCAAGACTAATTTCAGTAAGGAAAATGCTAAATCGACTTGCGCTATATTTAAACTCGATAAAATTTTATCTAAATAAAATTTAATTTGAATAAAACCTTGAAATTTCAAACTGTCCTTGCAAAAAGCGTCTTTGTAATTAAACTTTTTTAATTTGTCAACTTATGAATCAAGAACTTTACACTCTATCTCAATCAATGAAATACATATTTGATCCAATGTATGCTAAAATCGGGAAATGTTAACTTTTTTTGTGTGTATAATTGTTCTGGTGCCATAATCTCATAAATCATAAACTGTATCTAAGATACATAAAAATTAATTGTACCTTTCTTTGTCGCTTGTTGGAGTGGCCACACCCTTGTAAGCTTTGCCTTACCTTAAAAATATAAAATAAAAAAACCTGATACCTTTCTGTAATAAAACGCGATGGAAACATGGAAACAAAATTAATCTATTGAAACAGTTCCATTGTTAAGAGTCGACAAAGACCACAAAGGTTAAGCGGATTTGTTTATTGTTACGTAATTTTGTATCTTGAGCCCTCTCGTTTTGCGATACCAATAATTTACTTTTATGCAACTTTTTATTATAATCTTTTAAATGTAAAATGATCATTTTTTCGTACCTCCTCCTTTTTATACAACAGGCTTTAAAAATTTAAGTATAAATATTTTCTTTGACAATTACGAAGTGTTGAAAAAAGAAAGTCGTTAAAATGCCCAGCAGGTTCTTAAGTAAGCTGTAGTGTAATTTTAGTGCTGCAAAAGTATGTAGTCATTCTCACTATTGATGTTTTGAAATTGCGAGCAATTTGATTGCACACAGAATAAAACTCTGTTGAATAAAACTTTTAGTTGAAGTCTGTTTTTCTTAGTCAAGTTATTTTGTCTCTTATCTTTGTAAATACAACATACAATATTTTGAATTCAATAAATATAATGTAGTTACACATTTGGGCAGACTTATGTCTTCGCTTTCTACATTCTGTGGCTATATTGTAACAAGATTGAAGAGTATTGTCAAAGATATCATCTTCAAAAAGCAGCAGACCTAATGCATTTTAATCTATTTTTCAATTCGTTTAATACATATTGTACCTAACTCCTTTAGTTATGCTGGTATTTTTAGCGGTAATAGTAGTGGTAAAGGTAGAGCTTGTAGTAATAGTAGTAGTAGTAGCAGCAGCAGCAGCAGCAGCAGCAGTAGTAGTAGTAGTAGTAGTAGTAGTAGTAGTAGTAGTAGTAGTAGTAGTAGTAGTAGCAGAAGTAAAAGTAGAAGTAATAGTCATAGTATATCTGTGTATAAATACAGATAGAGAGACAGACATAGAAGAATCAATTTGAGATATGGAAAGACATAGACAGACAAACCAGCAGAAAGACAGAACTAAAGAAATGGAAAGAAAAAAAGCGAAAGTTAAATAATAGGACTGAGCGCGCTTAGGAAACATGAAGACTTAATGGAGGAAATGTTTTGGAAAATCAGTATGGGGAGCACATAATATTAAGCTGTGTTGAGAAGAAAAAAAATGGAGCAAAATACGTTTGTTCTTGCCCTAGCTCTACAGGGAGCACTTTAAATTAAAAAATTGAATATAAAACCCTACTCATTCATAGGAAGTTTTTAACAGCATTTCAGAGTAAAAAAAAAGCTTTTCAAATTTTATAAGTACCACATTTATAAACACAATGGTTTGTTTACTAATCTACCAAGTGTGTTTACTATATACCCTGCGTGCATATCATAGTTGAACAGAAAAAAGTGCACAGTAAAAGATGTCTAATTTCAATCGTCGTGCTATTTTATCGGAAAATCTGTGTAAGACTCAATAGTGTTCCTATTTGATTTTGCTCACACTGAAACAAAAATGCCAATTTGGATTGGATGAAAAAAAGGCAACAAACAATGCTATAAATTATTGTAAAAAAACATGTATTTTTGTTTTCAAAATAATGTATGGACATGCAGTAATTGTAATTTTAAGAACTCCCGCAAAACATACCAACAAAACAAGAGATATTCTTACATATTATAAATAACATGGAGAAAAAGACCATTTTCAAAATGAAATGTCAAAAAGAAATAAATGCAGGCGATATAACATAGTAAATAACGTATTTGACAAGAAAAGAATGTTTATAATGTTATATTTTTTACATGGATTGTCACATTGTTTTGACTTAAAACCTAAATTTATTACTTTATACATAAGTTATATATCTCCAAAATGAGACATATTTAAAAAGATAATCACATTCTTTCATTTATTATTCAATATATAAAACATTGTAAAAAAAATTAAGAAATTTAATTGTATAGGTTGTAAAGTGTGATGATAAAACATTAAAAGTTGAAATATTTAACTATTCTCTGGGCTTGAGGTAATGGGTGCTGGTGTTTACTGAAACCGGATTTGAGAGATGGACACTTCGCCTTGCACCTGGACATGGTCAATACGTTGAATGGGTTGGATCCTGTGCATGAACTCAATGAAATGTTGATTGTTTACAGCCACCTGAAGGGAGCAAGTATGATTGATTAGTTTTTTCATCAACACGATCCCATTACGACTGATTATTCAGGTAAAAACTTGTAGATGTCTTGAAAATAAATGTAAACTTTTTCAAGAGCCTGACTATGTTGCTCGATCTAAAGATATTCTAGAAACTATGGAGGCATCAAACCAAACAAAGAATTGAAAACGAGATTTGAAGACTGAATAAGAAGAAAAAAGTAGAATTAGAGCACCATCAATAGTAATGCCTCTACTTCAGGCGCATACAGTAGACAACATAAGAAAGATATACAAAGAAAACTTTATCAAATGCAGTAGCACCAATATTTATATAAAAAAAAAAAGACAAACTGGAGAATCTACGGAAGGGTTAGGTTTTTTTTTTTGTTTTGTTTTTGAGTTTCTCATTTTCTTTTTTTTTTTGTTTGGGAAAAGGGGGGGGGGGGGGGTGGGCGTGGAACGGGCGTTATTTTTTAAAGAGTGCTTCAAAGAACGGTTTTTCAAAAAGGCCTGATAAAGAACAGTTATAACGATTTTGTTTGTTTAAGTATCCAACATTAAAACTAGATAACACTGCCTTTTTTTATACATTGCGGCCCTCTTTAGAGCAAGATATTTCGACTCACTCGCTTAGAGGACTGAAGAATATTAAAGTGACTCACCTTGATGCAATGCGGTTCGCAGAGAAGCATCATTTCGAAGTTTGCACCAGGCATGAAAGGGAAGTAATTCTGGAACTTTTCTTCACTGCCGTACTGGCCATTGACTCTGTGCGTCCGGACAACAACGTTGAAGTCGGAGCCAAAATTGAAACGAGCGTCAAAGTGCAAGGCCAGGTCGCTGGATTCCATGAAACCACAGGCCAAGTTTACTTGGAACCTGTAGACATTAAGTTGTAGTGATTATGTGATGTGTAATGCGTGAATAATAATAGCTGCGTCCGGCAGCAGTGGGTAAACCAAGAGCTAGGAACAGGAAGAAAGATAAGCTTGCTTGAATATTCTCCCACTTTAAGAGGTTCCGGAGTATTTTAAAGCTACTATTTCATTGTCTGTGAATGTAGTGATATTCTCTCCCTGGAAGCAAAAAAGCTTTGCACCAGTAGTGAAGGGGGAAAAAAAAAGTTAAAAGTTAAAGAAAAGCAGTAAGTATTTATATAGATAAATACATAGATAGATAGATAGATAGGTAAATATTTAGATAGGCAGATAGATAGATAGATAGATAGATAGATAGATAGATAGATAGATAAATATCCAGAGAGTAAAAAAAAGAGATGAATAGGATATGAAGAGATGCTGGTTGTGATTAAAGTATTAATGGTGACACTTCGCGATATTTATGGCTAGAGTTTATCTCAAAATATGCCTTAAAAATAGTCAGTGAAACAGAGTTCTTAAGACTTTTTATAACATGATGACTCCATACAATTTTAAATCAGACTAATCGCTCAGAAAATTGAAAATGCATGACGTAAAACAAGGCACTTCTACCCACCTGCTGCCTCCTGGATAAGGTGTGCCTGAGATGTAGATAATCTTCCCTGGATAAAAGCCGCCTGGGATAGGTGTATTTACAGGCACAACCTGAAACGCATATGGATGTTTATAAATTGTTCTTTCTTGAACGATTTACTTTTTTGTTCTTTTTTTGCTTTTCAGGATGGGAGCAAAGGAACACTAATCATAAATCCCATGCAAATGTAAAGATAGTGCTAATCTGTTAATAATGTTTCCGGCAAATATAACCAAATCACCAAAATTTGGTGTTTAAAGATATTATGATAATAATAATAATAATAATAATAATAATAATAATAATAATAATAATAATAATAATAATAATAATAATAATAATAATGAGAAGAAGAAGAAGAAGAAGAAGAACAACAACAACAACAACAACAACAAAAATAATAATAATAATAATAATAATAATAATAATAATAATAATAATAATAATAATAATAATAATAATAATAATAGTAATAATAATAGTAATAATAATAATAATAATAATAATAATAATAATAATAATAATAATAATAATAATAATAATAATAATAATAATAATAACAATAATAACAATAGGTTTTTTGTTCATTTTTTGATCAGAATGGAATATTAGATAACAGATTTGCTTTAATGAAAAAAAACAAGATTTTTGCGTAAAAAGTATGCCTATTACCCTTTCCACTTAGCAATAACTAAAATAATTTCCTTTTAGTGTCAAAATAGTTTTAATGCTGAACTTTTAATAAAGCAATCAAAAATTCAATAATTAATATTCTTTTTTCTATAAAACAAGAGAAATTAAAGTTATGTGAATATGTAAAAGAATTATAAATTGATACAAAATACCATATTAAATTATGTAAATATACCGGATTGTAAATTTGCCCGCTTGAAACATGTGATACAACAACCCCTGGGCCCTGGAATTGCAGAAAAAAAAAATAATAAAACATTCAGTTGATTAAAAATGGAGTTCTTTCAAAAACTCTTTTGTTGTTTTTGTTTTTTTTTTTTTTAGTTTCTTTTTGTTTTGTTTTGTTTTTTTGGAGGAGGGGGTTGTTTTTTTTTTTGTTTTTTTACGTCATTCTATGATCTCACTATTTTAAAATATATTATGAAAATTGAGGCAGTCTAAATTTTTCAACATGAATTCTAAAAAGTATCTAATATAAAAATCTCAATTTATTTCAAGGAAATTTTCAGAATAGAAGACTTGAAAAAAATATTTTAAGATCTGCAAATTCTACATATACTTTCAGAGCATAATCAACTGTTCCTCAGAATAGAATATTAAAAATAAATATTTTAACATAGTATCCAAAACTAAATAAGAGCATAATGAAGTGCTGAGCGTGCATAAACAGTTTTAAGAAGTTCTTGCTCCTTTAGAAGTTGTGAAGGTCTTTGAAGCAGCAGACATAATTATTGTCACTTTAATTGCAATGAATTTGAAATGACAAAAAGTCAAAGACATGCAACAAAAACTACGAAACTAAAATTATCCAAGAAATAGACTAGAGAGCGGATTTTATGCTTTCAAAACTTTTTGACAGAAAAAATTAGCGTCCTCTCAGTTAAAGAGAGTTTTAGTACAAGTTGTAAGATCAGTCTCAACAAAGAAAGAATAGAAAAGACTATGGGCTCTCAACATGGTTCTGAACAAAGATTAAAACAAAAAAATTGTGAATTCTCAACAAATCTGTGCAGAAAGCAAAAGGATAACACATATATGCTAATGCATAGAAAATAAGAAAGATGTTAGAAGGAAATGTTATGTTGTGATTAACGTACGAATTGGCCTGGTCCAGCTGGGTAACCTCCTGCAGGGGGATAACTAGGGGGACTTGGTCCTACTGGGTACTGATGATAAACGAATGAAAATTGGACGAGAATTTAACTAGAGATAGACAGGAGGAATTCTGCATTGCAGATAGAGAGCGAGCGAGAGAGAAAGAAAAGATGAGAGACATTGAAAAAGGGGATGAGCGAGGGAAAGAGTGAGAGAGTGGAAGGAGAGAGAGAGATAGGAATAGAGATAAAATGAGAATGAAAGCAACGAGAAAGTAAGGCATCAGAAAAAGACGGAGTATTAGATCTAAAGATAATTGTGTTCATCTTGCTATAATACAATGACAGCTCTTGTAACAACGAGAGGAACTTTTGATCTCTCATTAAATGATCAAGCATCGAAATTCAGTTACTGTTTTCTTCGATTGAAGAGCATTTTTGTTCAACCGAACTAATGGGCCATCATAATTTTTAGTATCATCTTTAGCTTACCGTTCAACACAGTGCATACTCTCTTTTAAAGTTAAGTTTCTGTCACAAAAAAGATAATAGGGACAAACTGATTGGCAAACCAAAAATATCTTATAATTCATTGAAAAACTTACGCTGGGGCCTGGCTGATAAGGTGGGGCGACACCCTGAAAGTAGGGGAAAGTGTAAGAAAGGAAACGGGTTAAAAAATAAAACGAAGTCAATTTAGTTTCTTTGTTTGACCATTATACATTCTTAAATTAATATACAGTAAATTTCTTTAATACCTGTTTGGCATAATTTAAATTTTAAGCAAGTGTTTACAGACCATCTTTGTCTCTTAAAAGGGTAGAATTGAAATACATTAAAAAGGGGGGGGGAGTAAAAACAAAATAAAAATGCTATTTATTGGGTTAAAAGCAAAAAAAAAAAAAACTAACTCCAAAACAACCCAAATTTATTAATAGTTGTTTCACACATCTTCCTAATTATTTTGTTTGTTTGATCGTTTCATACAGCCCCTCCATAAATAAAATAAATATGATCTCAGGTCTTTTCTGCATTACTGCCTTTTCCCAAAAAGCTTTCCTTACCGGGTAGCTTGGAGCTCCAGCGCCTCTGAAGTTGATATAGCTTATATGGACATCTCCGGTAATGAACAGGTACCGTATGCTCTCTTTCGCCATCCGATGAGTGAAATCACAGAAATGTCGATTGTTCACAAGAATCTGAACAGAAGGAAAATAAAACATAGTCTCTCATCGTCAGATTCATATGGTTTATAAAAATAAACCAAATTTTTCTGATTTCTTCTTCACATATGAAATAGTTTGAAACTCTTTTTTCAAGCAAAACTGATCAAGGGAAACAAAACATTTAATTATTAAGTAATTTTTGACATTGCAGTCCAGATTTTAACAAAAAAGAAATGAAGCTTAACTAGGATTTAACTCCCAATTAATGATAATTCTTTTTTCATAAGCACATTGTCGAAAGAAAAGAAACGATAAAGACAGAACACTATGGACACTATGTTGTGATAGAACCCATTAAGTTACAAAACAGTCGAAATTTTTAAAAATATTTTAGGTTAAAGCAAAATAACTTTAAGTCTTCTCATAAAGCCTATTTGGTGAGTGAATCAACCACACTGAAGGAAACAAAACAAAAAAATATTAGGATCATAATTTTATTGATGCCCTTTAATTTACTTTGCAGATAAAAAGGGCAAACAAGACTGAATTATAACTGCAAATTGCGTCATAGCCCTCGTCCTGCCACAATGCAGGTCTGACAAAAACGTTGGATTAATACTTACTAAATGACTAGTCTGACCTTACAGATTTGAAAGTCCACTAGTAAGGCGAAGTCAAATCTCCGTTTCCCACCTCGCTCTTCCTATTTTATGTATAAAGTATTTCAATAAAGTGAAAGAAAAAAGAGTTTTCGTTTTAAAGAACTTAGAATTTCTACCTCTTTCCTATATGTCGTCACGTTTGATTGAGCATGCTTTTCCAACATTCTCTCACTGCCTTCCAGGAATAGCTTGTCAACAATGTTGATACTTATTATAACTGCAACTTTCACCCAATACCTGTTACCAATACGAAATATTAATTATTACTATTATTCTGTGAGTAGGGTGAAAGTTACCTTGATCCCGTGTGATTTCACCTCCATGTTCAAAGTGAAAACATGGCCAGGACGAAATGGCATGCCGCCTGCTGTCTCTTCTGCTCCCCAACCACCTTGCTTGTGATTTCTGACAACATGGCCTTGATGAAACCTACAATTAGGGAATAGACGGTAAAACATCTATTTCGTATTCGAGGCATATATTCAGAAAAAGAAGTAATTTTATCATATCAGCAGGGCAGATGTAACGAACAGTAGTAGTGAACGCAGCAGCATTACGAGTAGTAGTGGCTGTAGCTGTAACAGCAGCAACAGCAGCAGCAGCATTAGCAGCTGCATCAACAGCAGCAGCAGAAGCAGTAGTAGAAGTAGTAGTAGTAGTAGTAGTAGTAGTAGTAGTAGTAGTAGTAGTAGTAGTAGTAGTAGTAGTAGTAGTAGTAGTAGTAGTAGTAATAGTAGTGGTAGTAGTAGTAGTAGTAGTAGTAGTAGTAGAAGCAGCAGCAGCAGCAGCAGCAGTTGCTGTTATTCTTGTCATGAAAGAAAGGTAATGATATAATCAATTGTAAGGCGAAGACAAAAGAAGTATTAAAGCAGGAAGTGCAAATAGAATCGTAAATGTATTAGAGAATTTACTAAAGCAAGGGAAAATATGCGTGCTATCCCATGTATGGAAATTAGCTTTTATTTTTTTATTCTATACAGTTGCTTCAATAGGCCTACACAATCACTGTCTTGCCCCAGTCCAAACAAAGAGAGGCTGATAAAAACTGCTCATCTCTTGAGTCACATTAGATGCCACATAAGACATCCTGACACATACATATCTCTGTAGGCCAAATAGCTATATTTATATCAATCAAAAGACTCTATCATGTGGCCTTGGCAACCTCACTCGCATGATTCAGCTCACCTGGGGTTGAAGTGAAGCGCTACATCTCCCGAGTCTATATTTGGACCTGAGCACAGATTGATGCTGAAGCTGAAAGCACAAAAAAATAAATAAATAAATAATGAGGAAAAAATTCATCTGTTATTGACTTAAGGGCAAAATATGTTAAGAGAAAGAATAAAAATGTAAAAAATACCAAACCAACAAAACAATAACAACAACAAAAGATTTTTAAAAATTCTCTCAACAATTGAGTGGCTAATAATTCTTTTTTCAGATCCACCAAAACGGTAATTTCAGAATTTCCTGATGGTGAGATAAACAGAGTGGGTAAATAAGAGAACAGGAAAGGCAATAAAAAGGGGTTAAAACTATATATCAAAACATGAGAAGCAATATCCCTTTAGAACAACTGACGATTTTGTGTTATTGCCATTTATTTCTTTAATAGAAAAGGCCTGAACATCCCCCCCCCCCCACACACACACACCTCTCTCTCTCTCTCTCTCTCTCTCTCTCTCTCTCTCTCTCTCTCTCTCTCTCTCTCTCTTTCTCTATCTCTCTAAATAGAAAGCAAAAACAACACACTTGGAGGATAACTTGGTAATTATAAAGGATCCAGAAGGACGCGCATGTGTCTATATATAGTACAATACAAGGTATAAAAGGAAATAGGCACTCAACATAATAATTATAGAACAAAAAAGAAATAACAAAACTATTATCAATTCAACATATAAACGTTTCACTTTGAAAGTATTATAATACTGACGAAGCTTCCAAAGTGAAACATTTATAAGTTGAATTGATAATAGTTTTGTTATTTCTTTGTGAAACATTTATAATTTGAATTGATAATAGTTTTGTTATTTCTTTTTTGTCTCATATTTATAAAGTTGTGTGCCTTTTTCTTTTTAGACCTCTCTCTCTCTCTCTCTCTCTCTCTCTCTCTCTCTCTCTCTCTCTCTCTCTCTCTCTCTCTCTCTCTCTCTCTCTCTCTCTCTC
The DNA here is from genome assembly GCA_033675545.1 of Elysia crispata. Taxonomy (NCBI): domain Eukaryota; kingdom Metazoa; phylum Mollusca; class Gastropoda; family Plakobranchidae; genus Elysia; species Elysia crispata. Next base: position 523,911 of record JAWDGP010005812.1, read on the forward strand.
TCTCTCTCTCTCTCTCTTTCTGTATCTTTACGGAAGATTTTCGGATCTATCAAAAACTGTTAACGAAAAGATCAATACTTATTAAAACTGTGACTTGGTCTTCCGCTTATCACAACATCTGTTCCATCTCTAACTCCCCCGTTGATGAAACCGCTGTATGGCACATTGATCTGTAAAGAAGAGTCAACAATTTTTTTTAAATTGATGTGAATATTATTGATAATAACTGGTCATCTTATCATTATCATCATCATCATCATCATTATACTCCTCCTCATCATCATTACAATAGAAATAACAATCATCATAAAAATAAATTGCTGAACCCTACAAACATTTTGTGTATAACAAACATTTGGGTGCCATCATTTTCGTACAAAACTCTGCACCTGAGCTGAATCTATCGAAACCACAAAGATTTAGATGACCTGCCTCGGAGTGGTCAAGATACTGCAGTCAAGACGTTATAGAACAACTTTGCATGCCAGCAAGAAATAAATTTTTTATATGAAATCTTGTGCTTTATTTAAGTGGATACAGAAAAACAAACCAAGAATTAGTAACTGTATTTGATGATTCTGGATCTTTTCATTTTCCAATCAAATCCAGTTCGCCGCTTTGCGAAGTTCAACAAGGCATGTTTAAGCCCGGATGATATTTGGATTTAAACACTTTGATACGTATATAGAATAAAAAAAAAAGCAGGTGAAAAATACCCAAAATGAAAAAAAAGAAAAACCTAGACCTTATTGTAAAATATGATACGCCCTAAAATAATCAGTCAACATAAGCATGATCATGTACAAAATTACAGTTTCATTATCTTGCAGCCACTGGAGAAATGTTTACCCAAACAATGGAGCAACAGGATGTGTAGCAAAATTTTATAGCTTAAGTTTTGTGTAGTGCTCAACAATCGTTTGCAGTAGCAGCAGTAGCAACAGCAGTAACAGTAGCAGTAGTAGTAGTAGTAGTAGTAGTAGTAGTAGTAGTAGTAGTAGTAGTAGTAGTAGTAGTAGTAGTAGTAGTAGTAGTAGTAGTAGTAGGAGGAGGAGGAGGAGGAGGAAGGGGGGGGGAAGAAATAGTGGTAGTCGTGGTAATAGCAATAGTAATGATAGTGTTGGTTGACCTAATAATAATACTATTAGGAGCACTAGTAACAAGGTTATCATTGCAATGTATTTTAGTTTTTATCCCTGCCATGTACATAATGTTATAATCATCAATATATTAAAACCTTTCATACATCATCATTATCATCGCCAGAGCCAAAAAATCAGAGTACCGACTTTCCTTTATGAAAACGCTGTGCTATGCACGATTTAAAAAGGTGTGCTTAATTTGTCTATAACATTTTACTTTGGCGTGATGGGATTCGGCTTTTTTCTTCCTTGTAGAAAAAGGAACATCCAGATTTTTATACTTAAGAAGGCAGGATCCTTGATACAATAGAAGTGGACGCATTTCGTAATCAAGGCTGTCTCATCTGAACCAAGCTAAATTTTTTTCATTTCGTTCAGTGAAGAGAGATCCGGTTGATTGTGAAATCCTCGTCTATCTTTCGTTCTAGGATAGTGGGACCATGGATCTTGTCAATGCAGTAAAGATCACAAATTTATTGCTATTTCGGTGCAGCTTCGGTCCACAACACTCATGATCCAATGGCAAACTTGGCTTTAACACAAATGGTGTATGATGTGACTGTTATCTTAGGACTGTGTAGAGGCTTCTGCAACACGGATAGTCAAAATAGTATGAAATTAAAACGAAGTTGCCTGCTCAAAACAGCAGGCTAATACGAAAAGAGAGACGAGATGACCCAAGAGAGAGAGAGAGAGAGAGAGAGAGAGAGAGAGAGAGAGAGAGAGAGAGAGAGAGAGAGAGAGAGAGAGCGGGGGTGTGTGTGTGTGTGTGGGGGGGGCGCCCGCGGCGCGTTTGGTGTGTGTGTTTGTAGGGAGGACGGGGCAAGGGAGAGGATCGCACTCTCTGAAACTTCGAAATTCCTAGGAAACAAACTGAAGTGGACAACTCTGGCCTAAAAACAAGCGCAAAGGGCTAACTAGATAAGATCTGAGGGAAAATAATTATACAGGAACAAAACCAGTTGTATTTTCGATAGGAGAGACAAACGGTTGCTGTGTAAAGATAATATTTAGAAACCATCCCACTACAGGTATTTGAGGTCTGATCTTGCCAGGAAACAGGTACGCACCGCTTAGTCTAGTCTTGATAGATCCAAGACTATCTCCACAATAAAAAGTTACATATCAATCAACCTAGTAGCTCCTTAAAAGGTTGATGCGACACAGTCATATCGATTGTCTGAAGGGTTAGTTTTTCAGCGCTTCGATTAATCCATTACACAAAGAGATAAAGCGTTGAAATAATGTATGAAAAAAAAAGAGAATAAATCAGTTTTTTTTTTTATTTGATGATCTTTACTAGCAGTGGCGGTGTGGTAGAACGGTCATCATGGGATTAATTTGGAGGTCGTTGATTCAAAGCCCATTCCGCCAGTGGATGAATACGCGGCCGTATATTTCAGCTCGATCTTCTCACTTATTTTTTTTTTCTTAATTTACAATTTATATCTGGTTCTAGTCTCTGTAAACATGCAATACAAATCAGGCGAACAATAAAAAATGTTGAAATGCATTGTTACGCCAAGTATTTTATGTATAATAAAGAAACAAAAGCGTGACTTACAAAAACCATGTTAGCAGAATGGTTGTTTAATATTCAAGATTAATGAAAGCCTACTTACATTATTTCCCATGTTTGCTGATGTTACTCTGTTATGGACTTGCTTCACTTGAGAAAAACTTGGTAATTACAACACTGAAGAAATCTAGTTCCGTTGTACCTCAATCAGTTGTAGAGAACTTGTCAACAGCTGAATTATGATGTGTTTTCAGTGTGCTCAGGGTTTATAGCCAACACAGCTGAAGTGCGGACTTGTACCTCGCCCCACAAACAGGATACATCGGCAGTCACAAGACTCGCGCTCATGAAAATGACTGGCGTCGGCAATCAGTGCTAATTTTAGACTTATTTTAACGTCATGTCATAATTTCGCTGATGAAGAACAATAGACCACCGAGAGTCTTTCTGTTATCGAGTCATTTCGTATTGTTTCCGCGACAGAAAGATGACCTCACCAGATAACGGTAGATACTCCATAAGCTTCATGAGTAGATGATGAGTGTGCGCTTGTCCTAGCCTTCAGCTGACCGATCTAAAGTCAAACTTAAGAACCCAGACACAATCAAGGGGGCGTGGACAGTTTCCGGTGATGATGTAATTGACTATGAAAACGATGAGGGAGAAAGAGAAAGCAGATAAATAGTGATAGGAAGTAAGAGATAGAGAGAAGAGGGGATGTAACTTTGTCGGTGTTTGTGTGTTTGTAAGATAGATAGAAAGAAACAGAAAAAGAGCAAGAGAAAGAGAGAAGAAAAAAAAAGAAGAAGAAGAAGAAGAAGTTTTACGTACATCTCTCCTTGTTTGCAATTAACATCGTAATGTAATCATCTATCTCGAAATTGCTCCGACATCTATATTTAAAGACACCGCTAGACTAATTCATGTTT
>JAWDGP010005812.1:530000-602500 GCA_033675545.1 Elysia crispata
GATCTTAAGATGAGAAATTTATAAACAATCTTTGTCATTAAAGTTTTGTGATCTGAGAATAAGAAAAGCTAAAGATATTAAAGAAGCAATTCATTGGGGTTTTATTTTACTACTAGAGCTATTATGTTGACACAAGTAAACAGCCAATAGTAAATCGCACTTTCAACAGATAAAGCCAGTGCTTCAAAGAAAAAGAGCCTTTGTTACAGTTACGTTATTCTGGAGTGAGAAACTACCGATTAGATATAAAGTTCTTGTGATAATGATAAGTTTAACAGTGGTCATATGTTAACCTTAGACTGATAACTGTCATAAACTTCCTATGGTACAGGCTGGTTATCACAGGCTGATAATAGAAATCAATAAAAATGATTTTGTCACTTTTATTTCTTTTCTATTTTAAATACCAAACGGCGTCATAGTCACTATAATTATTTTGAAAAATTAATTGAAATATTAGCAAAGCAAATGAGAATAGAAAACATATGCGCGTCATATAATACTTTTTTTTCGTTGTATTGTCCTCGTTACTGATATCATGAATGTAATAACCAAGAAGCAAAATGCTGCTTCTTCTTAGTCTTTTTGTTTGTTGCCACTTTAGTTTGGTTCTATTCTTATGACATCCTTTCGTACCGCGACTTTTTGAAACCATGAGTGAAACAATGTATGTCTTGGTAAGGCATCCTATTCTCGATATTGTAAAGGTTAAAAGAAGCCACCTTTTGGGCGAAACTTAGAATATTGACCAGCTTTCATTGTATTTACATTTCTTGTGCATAATTTTATGAGACTGCAAGGAAGTATGCCGGTGGCATGTTATTAAAATGCTCGTCCTATATCTGCAGAGTTGGTGGATTTACTTGTTTAATGTGGTACTTGAGGAAGATTGAAAAGTTTGAGACCAACTTGCAACGCACTTCTAAATCAGTTAAACAACCAATAATTTAATCGATTACACTCAGAATAGACAAAAAAAAAAATAAAAAGAGAAAAATTAAAGAAAGGCATACAGAGAATGGGAGGGAGGGGAAGAGAAACAACAAATTACAAAAGAGAGAAAAATAGAGAGGGGCTGAGAGTCAGGAATATGTCGACAGACACAGAGAGAGTGAGAGTGAAAGAGATACAAAGATACAAAGAGAGAATACAGAGAGATAAAGGTTAAGAAAGACGAGAGATAGATAGATAGATAAATAGATAGATAGATAGAGAGAGAGAGAGAGAGAGAGAGAGAGAGAGAGAGAGAGAGAGAGAGAGAAACTGAAAGAGAGAAAGAGACTTTGGAGACTTTTAATGAACCTTTTACACCAATTCTGTTATTTCAATTTTGTTGCAGACTAGTGTTTGCTATAATTAACCCCTGACAGACGCTTGAAAAAAGATGTTCAACATTTTATCTTTTTCATGTTCTGATGGGGATAAAATCTGACGTCAGAGTCAATATTAGACAGAAAACTACGTCTCACCATCTTAAACAATGGTAACTATTCTCTTCATTTCTTTTACGCAACGCTTTTCAAAGTAATGCATAAATATGGCTCTATTTCTTTTCCAAGTATCGAAATATATAATTATTTTAAAAACAATACCCTATTATCTGATACTGTAACTCATAAACTTCGCATGTTTTAGTATCCTTGATCGACTTTGATAACATTGGCAAAATCGCTAGGGTTCACAATATGCAGATCAAAGTCGAAGTTTGCAAAATACACTGAGTTAAATTAAAATAACACCGTACAACCGATTGCCTAGTTTATCTTCAGTTCTCAACTGTTAGGAGATTGTTTGAATGGTAAACTTAATGATTGATCGATGTATTGATTGATTGGTTGATTAATTAATTGAACGACTGCTTTACGTTCACTCAAACTTGTTAAAACTCTTGGTTTAGGCGTTTTTTCAGGTTAAAAACAAGTTTGTGGGTGTTGAATAGAAGAAGGAATTACAAAACGATGTGCGAGATATGGTTATGGATCAGACAAACCTTTGTAAGGAGAAAGAGCCTCATCACATTCTGTTTAGGGCAAATTTTTTGCTACTATCTACACGTTCAAAATTTTTTTAATTTTTTGCTACTTCCTACAAATTAATTTTTTTAAATTTTTTGCTACTACCTACGAGTTAAATTTTTTTAATGATCTGTGGTCAGAAATAGTTTACCTGAATATTACAACGATGATCGCGCTTTAACTCTGTAAGTTCTTGAACCACAGATTTTACTCAATATTAGAAAACTTTCTCCTTTCCAACAAGCATCTAAACTATTTAATATTTATGAAATAATTAAAAAAATACTTTTCAAGGACATGCTAGTTTAGTATCATGTTATACAAAGCAAGAACTAAGATTTCTACTTCGACCTGATGAGAGAGATAACATTGTGATCACTGTGTTATAGTTTACTGCTTATGAAGGTGACACGCTTTATAACCTAATAAATATAGTTAGGTCACTTTCAATCTTTTTAACGTACAATTATTTTTCCCACACCACAGCCACATTAAATCAACAGTAAAACAAAACACAACCTACAGTTTCATCACATACATTGGCTTTTGACACCCATTTTGATTAGCACATATGAAATTTTGCACGAAGAGATTTCATATTAAATAGAGTATCTGAGTAGCATTTGAAAAAATGTATTATTTCAATAATTCCTTTGAAAAGGTTACTAATATTTTCGCTTTTGGAACTTCGCTTTTCATCTTTCAAGAATTATTTTAATATTCTTCATTTCAGACCTTCGGGTCAGGGTAAGGGTTGAACAAATAGTATGTAGTATACATAAACTGACCAGATATCTGGCAAAGATGGTAGCATTCTGTTTAAAATACGGTGAAAAAGGTTAAAGCATAAAAAAAAACTATTATATTGAAACGGCAAGACAGCCTTATCTTGTCTCGTGTTAAACAACAAATAAATATAATGCTAGGTATGCTTCTTTTGACAGTGAATTCTATTGACTCAAATATCACTGGCTCGATATTTTTTTTTCTAATTTTGCCTTAGCCAATAATACCTTTAGCATTTCAGGTCAAAGAGGTAGAGCGATTTTTTTACCCTGATTCAAGAAGCATTACTTGTCCATCTGTTCGTTTTGTCTGTAAAAGAGAATTGTTGAGCATAGAAGTAGGCTTTGAGTAAAAAAAAATGGCTGACCAAATAATATCCTTGCTTTCCAAGGAATTTCAAGGTTTAGTTAGTTGCATCAGCGCACACTTCGGCTTTCTTGTTACTCTGAGACGTATAGCGTTTACCATTTCACACTATGTTTAAAAAGAAAAACAGGCGAAGCTGTTTCCTAATGCTAGTGATATGTTTACTCAAATAGATAGATCCGAGCCGAGCTAGAGATAAGTAAAATTTGTGCACTTTAAGCCAATTATGTACTCAAATGACTGCCTAAGATTCATTAATATTTAGATAATCATGATAAAGCAGACCATTGGGGCACCAGAAGCATGAAGTAAAGATATTGGTTTGTATTGAAAATATTTTATGCGATTCGAATTCTTTGCGATCGTCACCATGCCTCTCAAACAAAGATTCTATTTTTTCGCCACTTCATTCATGATAGTTTTACAGCATGAGGTAGCATTGAAATTGAAAAAGATAAACAATCTTCAAAAGAATTGCGCAAGATAGTGATTTTCTCGAATGTGCTGGTTGTATGCATACATGCATCTAGCTCCATGCAGTGAAGCTCAGGATAAGTTTATAGCCGCCTTCGTCCCGACCAAGTGCCATGCGATATGCGATGACGCTGGATCAGTCAGGTTCATAACCATAACGTTAATATCCCAAGATAAAAAACATTGTTTAATTTTCAAAGCCAACGCGAAAAAAAAAGAGAAATAACAACCAAAATGTAATTTTGTTGCTATACCATCAAACTTTTTTTTTCTTTATTTTGATATTGAGAAGATAAAACAAGAACAAAAAAAAAAGACAAAAAAAAAACAAAAAAAAACAAACAAAAAAAAAAACAAGCAAACGAACAAACAAAACAAGGGAAGGTAATTCTCGATGATCAATGGAATCTTATGTGAGGCACAGCTATGTCCCCTCGTACTTGTACATGATCTGCGCGTTGGACAGGCTGGATGCGATGGTCAAACTGAATGAAGTGTTGACTGTTCACTGCAACCTGTAGACAATAGAATTTAAGAGTAGTGCCTTATTTGCGGACTTCTTCCTTTGACTAAATAAGTTTCGAAACGAGAAAAAATACATTCTTGTATGAAACAATTTGACAGTTATGTTATCTTTAAATTTTATAGCGATAAAATTCATTTTTGGAGGCCTATCCAAAACAAAAGCATTGATGTAACTTTTAAATAATGATATATAGTTTAAAGGCAAGTCGGATGCAATAGTTTTCCGCCCTGCATATTTATAATAGAAGGAATAAAACAGCGTAATATATATATACATATATATATATATATATATATATATATATATATATATATATATATATGCAAATTACTGAGGCATGAGACATTTTTTTCAATAACTCTTTTTTCAAGGACCGAAGAAAGGTGTCAAGCAAGCGGTAACCACTGAGTTTCGTATCGGAGATATAAAATCTTTAAATCTTACAAGAATGGCTCTAAAAGAAAAAAATACAGGAATCTTCTTTCTTTGATTGAGAAATGTGAAGGAATGAGATGGAATGTATTGGAAAAAAAAAGTTTAAAATTTTTTTTTTCAAAATTATGCAGTCATTAAGACATTTTACTGGATTACCTTTATGCAGTTAAGCTCTCCCATCAGGATCATCTCAAACATCTCGCCTCTTTTGAAAGGAAAGGCGCTGTGTTGTCTCTCTTCCTTGCCAAATTTACCCTTTTCTCTTGACGTGCGAACTACAATATTCTGGTCAGTACCGTGTTTGAAGCGGACGTCAAAGTGCAAGGCAAGGTCCGAAGAGTCGCTGGACCCACACGCAAGATTGATCATAAACCTGGAAGAGAATTCATTATTAAAAAAAGGGCAGAAATTTTTGTTACAGCTTTGCGAATTTTTCTCAACTTTAGAAGTCAGGAAAAATTTTAAAAGAAATGTCAATTTGATACAAATTAATTTAAAAAAAGATAAATAAAAAATAAAAAAAGACGTGTCAATGATGATATTAAAAAGTTTTTACGAACAGTTTAAAAAACTGCTACCACAAACAGAGATGACCACACAGTGCAAGGATAACATGTTATAACAAGATTAGTTAACTAATTGTTTAAGTCTCAATAGGTTTATCCATCGTTTTAAACCTTCGCTATCATTTAAGTACAAATAAAATGAATTCCCGCAAAGCAGTTCGCCTCTTGGCTCTTTTTTTTTGCGTGAATGCATACGCTTGAAATAAGAGTTTAGAATGATATTTTAAATAGATTGGGAGGATACAGAATTGGTTACCTGCCGCTATTGATATAAATATAAAAGGATTATCATGGGGACTTTCACTAATTATATTGACTACATAGACCTATCAAAAGTTGTTTTTTTTTTCTATTTAATGACTGTCTTAGCTTTAATAACAACCAGTGCAGGGCTTAACTAATTTAATGTCAATTCTTTAGTCAATTTCAGCATTCATACCTAGATCTAGATTTACACATTTAAAATTTAGACAAACACAAATCCAAACAATGATAAGATAACATTATTACTCCTTGCTAACGAAAAACCCCCACAATATTATTCGCGGTATTTTAACTAGTTGTTAAATAAATTCCCCTATTTAGGTACAGTCTCTTTTGCGGGTGATATTATTTTCATTAGCTTTCACCTTGACTTTAACTGGAAAAAGAGACATCGTGGTTAACAGACCCTATTAACTCTCGTGTAAAAGATATTAGTTTTATCCAGAAGATTCTTTGTTGAATTTTTATTTTTTCTAAACATTTACATATAGTGGAATGCTTGTTTTCATTTTCATTTTGTTCAAATCAAAGCTAAGATAGTTTTCGTACATTTTTTAAAAACATAATACAGTTTTTCAACTTCTACTTCTTAATTTGAAATATACAAATATAAAGGTCTAGACTAAGTCTATCATCTGCATTAAAATCTAGACTGTGACTGTTAACTAGATCTATAGTTCATCATCAAGATGTAGGTTAAGCCAAGCCTATATCGTCCATTTTGATTTAGATAAATATTTAGGTCTTGTTTGGTAGAGACCCTACGTTATCTAAACCCAGTTTAGAGCACTATTTCTTAGACATGATGGTACGCACATAACCTGCATTTATCAACAACAGATTAACATTGTGACTTTATTGTGGAAAAAAAAAACACGCGATGTTCAGTAATAGTAAGTTTTCTATTTGACAAAGTACCTGCTGGCTGTAACACTAGGCACACCAGTGATGTAGATCATTTTGCCAGGTGCAAATACACCTGGGATCGGAATGTTTGCTGGAACAGCCTGTTAAGGAAAAAAGCAAAAAAATATTTGTATAAATCTATATAGATCCACCATGAACTCGATTGTCATCAGTCTCGGTGGCAATGTTTTGGGCAATATTACTTCAAACACTGCAGCAACTTAGCTTAGTTCTCACCAGGAGATAGACGAACTATAAAATTCTATCGTAAGTCCTAATCAATGTCTTCATTTGATAAATTTTTGTAGAGTTTTCCAATCTCTTCAATATGAAGATATGACGTAACTTTTTAAACAGCGTTGTCATTTATACGAATTGATTTTCAATCAAACAAATTGCATTTAAAGTAGGATACAATTTTGACCAAAAAAAAATCCCACTCTTTTTTAATATTTCATTGTCCCATTTAAGATTGAGTTTAAAGGGATCTCAAAATACACAAGAAACATACGAAATGTTATGTACAGTTAGCAACTTTTTCCTACGTGCCTGAGATGTGAGGTTTCGTATTTATTCTCCACTTCACGAACAAGCTTTACCATGTTGTAAGTAAGTCAAAGGATAATTCATGGGTGATTCCCAAGATGGCGAGAAAATAACACTTCAGTTCTTATAGCTTGATATTGGTGAAACGATTGTCATTTTTTGGAATAAAAATCAATTATACCAAATATCCAGGTGATGTCCGATATATAAATATAAAATATGGTCAAATGTCTTTGTACAAAAGAAATGTGGTATACCAGAGGAATAACGTATTTGAAAAGGGTTTTTAATGATCCAACAGAGAAACAAAAAAGTGGATTACGCTGTTTATATTATCATAAGAAGTCTTTACGGAATCAATGATCATATCTGTGTTAACATTTCTGACTTACAGGGTTGAAAATAGGACCAGGCTGCGCCGGATATCCGGGGTACTGAAAAATAAATTTTTTTAATAAAGTACAGTAAAAAAAACATGTCAATAGAACATGAATAACAAATATCAAGCTTACAAAATCTATTTGATCTGCAATGGCAGGGAGAAATATGGATAGAATTATAATGATATGGTTGATCCACCTCATATGTCATTGCCACATAAATGAAAAACAAACTAATAAGAAATCACGGACAGAGTGGATAGTAGTTTTGAATTCTAACTCACACCCAACGTATTATCTGTTTCAGTATTATAGGCAAAACACATGAAACAAAGCAAATACAAGAAAAATAACTACTTACCTTTGAGAATACATTTTTACACAGACAATATTTCATTAAAACAGCTTCACTTTGTGAAACTTAATTTTTTGACAAATTTTGTTATTCTACGATTTACTAAGACTGTAGCCATATAAGAAGACCCCTATGACCATAAACATTCAGATTGTTGAAATTAAAAAAAAATCTAATGAAAAATAAAATACCATATAATATGATCACTCATAAAGAAACTAGAAATATTTCCAAAACGGCACAAAGCTTGGAAAAGCAGTAGGACGGAGGTAGAAAAATCATACGAGGACACTCAAAGAAATTGCTCTAAATATACTGCAGGAAAAAGCACAGAAGACCACACCAGACAGAGAATCGTGGCCTAAGAGAACTTAAATATACCATGCGCAACTAGCAGTAGATCAGCTTCGTTCAATGCCCCCCTATCTAAATAAGGACTCAGTGTACTCACAGACGCCCCTCACCCATGAAGATGATTTACGTATACATAAAAATCCTAAAAACTTACACCAGCAGCTTGAGGGTATCCAGGTGCAGTTGGATAACCTAGATACATGGGCGGTGCAGCTCCTGGTGGATACATGGGCGGTGCCCCTCCTGGTGGATATATGGGCGGTGCCCCTCCTGGTGGGTACATGGGCGGTGCCCCTCCTCCCTGGCGAAGCGCATAGAACATATTTTAATCATTCTGAGCTCAATGAAAAAATCAGATTTTTCTAAGGAATATCAGAGCTTGTTCTAGATGGAGGGGTCTTTCTTCACGTTTTCAAGAATTAAATGCATAGGGCACCTTTACAGATTTATTTACTGTTATGTGCAGAGGCGATGATTCATGCAAAGGAGGGTGTTTTCTCTGTAAACCTGTACCCCAAAAAAATCAAGTCGTATCAGGGTTTGTAGCCTACGACAGACAGTTCGAGTCACAGACTGTGAGACCCAAACTAAAATCTAAAAAATCGAGTGGATAAAATCGCTACGGATATGTCTCTAAATTTGTCCTAACAAAGCCTGTTGGTGGCTTCATGTCTAAGTCTATATCCAGCCCCTGCCAGCAAACCTCTTATAATTTTATAAACGGTGCGAACATTATAACTATAAAGAAACAGAAACTTACATAAAGCATGGGCTGATATGGGGTAGCTGGTGGCTGGAAAAAAAAACAGTAAAAAATTTACAGCATGAACACTTTTCACTGAAAAATTGATAAACACATAATATATCACTACTAACTTAATTAATATGGGCCATCAAAAAAGAAATATATTGTAGGCAGCATATAACATTTTTATGGTGTTTGGTGCATCTCCATCATTCCCTTTGCCGGAATCATTCAACATTGATTCGTAAGGGCTATTGTTCGAAAAAAGTTCAAATTTTTATTGTTTTATATTTTTAGAAACAGTGCTGATATAAAGTTTTTAAATTAAATGCAGTCATCTTTTTCAAACCGAAGAAAATTTGACCTGTTCATTTAAAACAATATTTTTGTTTGTTCTCTGTCAGCATGAAAGTTCACCAGTTACAAGTTAGCCTAAAATAGTGAGAAGTAATTTTCTTATTATTATTTCTTCTGACAGATTATGTCATCAAACATTAGAAGTAAAACAGTAGTAAGGATACAATGAAGCTATATGACTTTCCCATTATATATTTCTTTTGCTCCATTTTTCCACATCTGTGGGTATTTATCAGGTGAAAGCTCAAACTTTAAGGAAAAAAATTGTAAATATGAGAGCAGCTCTAAGCTGCTCTGAATTTATAATGATGCGTGTTATGCAATAATCGGATAGAATAGCACCTATCAGTAACATCATAAAGCTCACATTGTTCTTTACAGGTCCAGGTTTGTAGGTGATGTAAGCTATTTTTACATCGCCCTCGATGTGAAGATACTGCACGTATTCACGAGGTATATGGTGTGTAAAATCGTAACCATACCTTTTGTTTAGCATCACCTGAACAGAAAACAGAGGTGGAGGAAATGGTAAAAAAAAAAAAAAACTCGATTTAACTTAACTGTTTCTGAAGAAAAAGCGACAACTATAGGGCAAGAATGTAAAAAAAGCTAAATATATTAAGGAACATAATGTAAAAGTTAGATATTTTTTACGCGTGGCAGCAAAATTAAGATAAAAGGCATGGCAGTTTCAACTAAAATCAAATCCTGTTGGAAAAATTTTTATGGCCGCATGTGCAAGTGAGGAACTTAAGGTGCGCTATAGATTAAACTGGGCAATTGTATTCGCGCGAGAAATATATGTGAAAGAATGCGCAGACAGAACTGACGATACCTTATAGCCATGTTGGTGCACCTTAATTTCCAGCTCAAACCTACTTCCTCTTGTCAGAATATAGTTTCCATCTCTCTCCTCCTGGCCCCAAACTCCACCCATCTTGTAATTTCTAACTATAGCCTTTTCATTATTGTATCTGCCGAGGGAAAAAAAAAGATACAGATGTATTTTGGTTCATACTTTACATTGTGAGAAATGCAAATCTTTACACCAATATGATGTGATGACTTTTGTGATCAATATATTAGTTGCATCGAGGAAGCTAAACCACATTTATTTTTGACCAAAATAATCAAGTTTTGGTATAGAATTATTTTCTCTGACAATCAGAAACGTTGAGACATATATCCAGAAATCTAAGTATCACAACTTTGGTGTGTTAGAATAATAAAGGCAAAGCAACTATTTTAATTTTAGTAAGAAAATGATATTTTTTGAGATCCTGTATTCAAAATATAATGCATTGGAAAGTGATTGTACTACCTAGTTTTATTTTATCATCAATTTTACTTAAACCATCTCTCTCCCTCTCCCTACTCTTTCTAACTTTTCCAAAACTAATGTTTACAATTTCCAGCAGTATCAACTTGAAGATCATTAAGATGCAGTTAATTGAGATCTAGAAGCATGATTACAATCAATTGATTAAAATTGATTGTCGAAATTTTCATTAATGGAAAAATATTGGTACAAAAAATAATACGAAAAAAAAGTTACGAAGAACTATTTTGAACGATTATTATATGTGGTTAAAAAAAGAGTCGCTTCAATTGCAATAACTTGGAGTTTGGAACATTGAGCGCCCTGGCTTGTATCACCTTGGGTTGAAGTGTAAAGCTACATCTCCTCCATTCTTGGTGGGCATCACACATAGGTTGATACTGAAACTGCAATGAAGAAAAATAATCTATAATTCACATGTGCTTCATGTAACATCATTTTTCAATTTCATCATCCTGTATTATGAATATTGTTCTTTTCATTAGCCTTGGTTGAACTATTTGGACTTGATCGTGAATATGTAGCATTTATCAAGCTTCATGTTGAAAGTCAAAGTGGAAAATTGTTAGAATTTTTACGATCAGACGTATGATATTGTCATTATGTCGAGGACAGAAAGACTCGTTCACACCCACCCTCACGCTGTTCTTTGGATGAAAATTTAGCAGTGATAAAATTACAAAATGCACCATGCACTGCCTCGTAGATTATGCATTACTTAATAACTATCCTTTTAAAACAACACAGTTGACATACGAATCTTGCTTGAGTAAATAGGCGTTCATGCTTTAGAGCTGATCTAAAGTTCAAATACATAAGGGTATCGTATGAATTTATTCGTAAGTACAACTAGTTCGAGTTTGCTTCATAAAATCAGAAATATGAGAAAAGTGCAGCATAAAATTATAATGCATGATAACTATGTATAAAATTAATGCTGATGTGATTAAAACGTGTTCTTACTATTTCAGAAGGAAGCCAGGCAAAATTTACGATTTTGTCTCAACTCCCGCTCCGTCCCTCGCCCTTTAACCCCCCCCCTCCTGAAGTAGGTACTTTCATAAAAGATTTATTCATTTCATGAATCAAAACACATTATGAGCTTTGTAATCAACAGTTTCTTCGAAATCTGTGTTCATCGAATCAGCGTAGCAGCTATTTGCATGCTAATCATTCACCGAAAAATAGACAGGGTTAAATTTTTTTGTCGTCTAATATGTAAATAAGATATACGAATGGTTTGTTTAAGACAATTATGCTATTGTATATGCTTTTATTAATCTGGGAAAAAAACAATGTTCCCATAAACATGATCATTTCATGACTATCATTGGCATAATTATAATGAAGAAATCAGTGGGAAAATGATTTATTCCTGCATAGAGTTTATTTAAAAGCTTAACTTCTATTTCTTTGTTAGAGTTAATTTATTGAATATAGATAACACACTGTCTCCAAAAAAGTGGTTTACATCATCCTTTGCACTGGCATCGATGGCATTGTATTATGTTGAATAAGTCTATAACCATTGAGTAGTAAAAGCCCAAACTATATTACATAACAACTAGAAGCCAAAATGGAATTATGGGTGAACAAAGGGGCGTACAGATTTTCTTGCCATAGCAATCTATAAATTGTTGTAAATCACCTTGATCACACATTGATTGATGCAATAAAATCATTTTTGCCTCATTTTCATTGATAATTTATTTCTTATACCCAAAAATTATGCAATGAGACTTAGACGTGATTAATAATTTTAACTATAAGACAAGGTTAACCAACTTCTGCTTTGGAATGTTCGGTATTAAATTAATTTTCTGATGGCATTAGAGCTGACGGTTTAATGCACATTGGTTTGGATGCTTTCTAAGAATAATATTTATGCTTTATTTAAATTAGTTCAATTTATCTTCTTTCTTATTTGGAGAATTTAAAAATACTCATTGATTAATAATGAGACCTTATCAGATCTTACTTTTCCTTCAATTCATGTTTCAATACATATTGCGACTTTCCAGACTTTACTTTCTTACCTTTCGTAATCAACTTTTGCAAAGCCTTCGATATTCACCCTTGATCCGATTGCCACTCCATTCTCCACAAAACTGCTATATGGGACAGATATCTAGAAGGAAATAACTCATGGCGATTAGGTAATTCAGACCAAAGATTTTATCTATTCAACATGACAGTTAAAGAAAAAAAATTGCTTGAGTAATGAGTTTCACTAAGTCGTTCAAAATCCAAAGAAAACAAACAAGAAAAGTAAGAAACTGGCTAAGATTGATATTGAGGGTAAAGTCGCTCTGAAGGAAGTGTAAGGATATTGTAGAAATGCGAATATGATGCGAGAGAGATTAAGAGCTGGGAATGTGACAAGCAGGAAACGTAGAAGAGATAGGAGATTTTTACAATGCCTCATAGAGACGGAGGAATGGATCGATAGAGGAGGAGAGTGAGAAAGAGAGAGAGAGAGAGAGAGAGAGAGAGAGAGAGAGTGTGTGTGTGTGTGTGTGTGTGACAGTGAGTTAAAAACAAGATAAGGAGAGATGTATATGGAGGGATAGGGTGAGAGTGAGAGAAATAGAGAGAGAGAGAGAGAGAGAGAGAGAGAGAGAGAGAGAGAGAGAGAGAGAGAGAGAGAGAGAGAGAGAGAGAGAGACAACTAGATAGAGACTAAAGATTAGATTGTGAGAAAGCACATTTGCAACCAGGATTTTTTAAAAAATGTTTTTTTTTAGTTTGATTTTCACTGAGTTCTGCTGAGGATATTAAAGAGTAACAATTAATGAAAATAAAAGGCTGAAAAATGAAATAGAGACTTGTCTTTCCTTTCTGAAAATGCTGTTGTCAAATTAAATAACGGAAGCGTAAACGCGTATATCTTAACTTCCACAACTGAAGCGATAATGTAAAGCGCAAGGAACACTTCAGTAGAAAACAAGTTTTTGTTTCATTTTCGTTTCAGCTTCGTAAGACGCGCTATGGCGACCACTTCAAATGTCCCAATAACCTGCAGGGATCAATCATGGTGGGAGCCGTTAAGGACAGAAGGGAAGAGGAAGGAGAATATCAAGCTGGACGATAAACATTCGAGGTCAATGTTGGACAAGCCATTACTACCTGCGGGAAGTTGGCACAAGACAGGCAGAAGTGGTCATCTCGGAAACGACGCAGAACAGCGGTTAATAAGTTATGGCCTGTTCGCTGAGAGGTCCACAGACTTCTCCGTCGCAGTGGATCTAAATATTGTCGGTTTCAGTTGCCGCCATTGGTTTCTGTCTTGGACAGCCTTACGTAGATGCTCGTGATCAGAGGAGCTGGTTAGTTGCTTGCATTATTAATTTCAGAGAGTCTTTTGCTGTCTTGTCTGAGGGTGGATACACTAGATGCCTTTGGTCTGCCTTTTCTTTTTGTGGTTTCTTGATTGAAATAAAAATCATATAAGTGCGATGTTTGCTGGTGTACTAGATTCTTGTCCTAGAATGTGAGGGTGATTCTTCCTTCACATGTTTTATTCTAGAGAGACTTGTTAATGATTGTTGTTGGGTTTTTTTTTATATTAAACACCCCTCTAAGTTGTTTACGATGAAAGGTGTCAAGTTTGTGTTATTCTTGTTTAGTCAGGGCAAAGGGACTAAAGTTGTACAAAAGCTCATGAGCCTCCTTTGCTGTTTTATTTTATCACTTCTTAACCAGACTGCTGTGAGTTAAATCGAAGAAAGGAACTGTCAACCGCATCACTTCATTAAGTTAATGTAGGGATGCGCTTCACAGTTGCTTTCTTCGGTAGATATCTCTGTTATCACCGAGGAGAGAACCTCCTTTCTTTATCTTATATTCTGCCCGAGCTTGTTTTCGCTTTTTTTAGACGGTCCTATATTATTTTTTTTTTGCTGGCATTGGCTTGTATCTGCCAAGTGTTTTTGGATGTCATTCACGTCCTTGAAGCTTGCACTTGATACAAAGATTAAGTCACCTGCGTAAGCAACTCCAAACAATCATTTGCATTTTATGCTGGCTGTTTGATTTCCCTGAGAGCTTTTTTCAAGTTTCTATAGTAAACAAAACCGGACTAAGGCTGTCTCCTGTTTAATGAACCAATGATTATTTTAAGTTATATTTCTTCCACCCTCTTTCTACAAGAGCGCCAGTGGCTGTAGGATAAGAGCGTTTACTCTGATGTCTGCATGAACTCTCTTTGCGGGTTCGAGTGTCACACCACCGTTAGATGTTTAAGATCTCATATATTTCCGATAGAGGCTATTTTGATATGCAAATAGGTCTGAGATCACCGTGCCATGGGCGAGTTATATCGAACAAAGGAAAATAATTGTATAAACCTGATCCAAAAACTCTTAAGAGCTGTAAATCTTTTTCAAACATATTGTTTACTTACTGAATTTCCCATCGTCGAAAATGGCTGGCTTGTCCCCCTCTTTGTACTGAAAAAAAAAATGAAGTTGCGTTCGTAAAATCTGCTTTGCCTTTTGAGTCGCCCAATATCAATACAAACAGTGTGTGATAACTGAAACACAGATTAGATTCCTACATTTTGTTCGATTTTATTTGATTGTAGATAAGAAAGACCGCCAAAACCAACTTTGCTTAGATTAATCTTTCTGAATTTTAAAGATATATAACAAAGTATGGTAAATAACCTATCAGCGTCGCACGCCCTATTTATTAAAAGATAAGTATTACCCGAAAATTCAACAACCGCCAGACATTTCAACATAATTATTTTCAGCCATGCGTGATACCGTGTGTGTATACTGTGCACTTATCCAGTTTGACTTTTCTGTGCTTTAGCCAAAACACTATGTGGCAAACCATTCTCACAATCAAAAACGGTCATATTGGAAAAACGAATCTTGCAACTCATACATCAACTGTTACAATATGCATCGAAACCATTACAGAAACCCTACAGACTTCTGATTAAGCATTCTACCCTGTGCCACATGCTACTTATGCAGACCGTGCTTGATTTTAATATTGGATTAATAGAGAGATATGAGCTGGAGAGGAAATGAAGTGTTTCAAAACATTGATAAAAGCCATTGTTTAACTGATGGCTTTGCGAGATAAGATTAGACAGAGAGGTTTCCAAGAATCATAGAAGTTATATAATCTTTATCTGTGCCTTGATATCCGTTCGTGTAAAATGCAGGTTCGTATCACATATGGCTGAGTTTCTAGATATTTTGTGACAGACAAAGGCAATGGATTCGTTTGAAGAAGATGGGGCATCGGGAAGGGCACCGGAAATAAATCTAAGCTATCTTATAAAGTGAGTCTGAGAAGAATGTTACGAGCAGCTCAAAGCAAGAGATGCCCCCTCCCAACAAAAAAAAAAAGATTAAAAAATAGCCAATCCTGCTTTTATTCTAAAATCATTGCATCCAGCATCTTAATGTGTTTATTGACTTACTTTACAGAACAGAAGTGGATCAATTTACATGGGATTGGTGAGAGGGACCGGTAAAAAGAAAAGCATAATGGGACCGACAAAAAAAAAGAAAGGAAAAAAGAAAGAGAGGGAGAAAGAGAAAGGGACAAACAGACACACAGAAAAACCTGGCACAAGAAAGAAATGAAGGCAAAGAAGAAAAAAGACAACTTAACACTATAACTAACAAGGATTAAGGTAAAGTAACAGGCACATGAAACAATTAGAAATTGCGTATTATTTCCTTTTATTCCCCTTTATTTCTTTAATTGCTCTATCTCTTTCAACCTCTTTCGCTATATCTCTCTCCCATTCTATTTTCAGCCAACTTCCTCTTTCTTTCTAAGTTCTTTAAAGTTATCTTTGAAAAGGTATCTGATTATCATTTAAATTACATAGCAAATTATAAGGTCGTCACGTTGGACCGGAGAACAATGCATTTCCAAGAAATGTGAATAAGCATAGTTTTCTTCGAATTCGTTATCTATCTTATCTTAACTCATTTCACCTTCGTCCCTCCCCCTTCCCCCCCCCCCATTTTTATTTTTACAAAGCCAAAAACACACACACACATAATTATACACACATTTTCTTTTTCTCGCACTTCACAGCACCTCTTTCAATATCATATTATAATTCTGTGATTTTACTATTTATTAAGCTGAACGAAGGGTTAAGTAAAAAAAAAAGAAAACAACTTATTTTCTTTCACGTGGGCTAATGTTTCAGCTTATATCTCTGAATCGAAAGAGCGTATGTCGAAAATAAAGACCTTAAACGGATTCTTTGACAAAAGCATGCAGTACACTATTGTGGCTTATTGCACGAATCGTTTAAAGTACTTTCAAAATCATCCATGAGTGATAGTGTTCTGATAAGGTTGAGCGCAAGCACTTTTGAAAGTTACTACCCATCACTCGGTGGGGGACCACTAGTCAATAGTCTCTTTGTCGTAAATTTTGAAACGATATTAATTATGATCTTGATACTAACGTTTCTTTTCGCGCTTAAAATAAAAAAGAAATTAATTAATAAGACACAAACAGAGCCTCATTATCCATATAGGTGGGGGAAAAGACATAGTTACTTATATAGGAATAAGTTTTTATCTATTTCTCTAAATTTTAAGATTCCATATTTAATTATATTTTCACTAAAAAAAAGCAATCAACAAATCCAAAAAGAAAATTTATCTTTCATTTTTTTAATAACAGTCAGTTATCGGTACAGATTCTTTTCAATGTTTGAGATGCAGTAAGGAAAAAAAAAAAAAAAGAAAAAAAATGTATTTCATTACAGCTTTGACTGAGACGAGGAATGTCAGATTAATATGTAAAAACGGGTGGCATACTAAATCGTGCAAAGCCGACATTACGACCAGCCAACTACTAGACCGATCAATAAAACCGTTTTAAAATGAACTTTGAGACTATTGTTTCCCATTGAAAAGATAATTATTTTTTTTCCTCTTTCAGGTAAATTTGTATAGACCTGCAGATTGTTCTATGACATATTTGATAGGCAAACACAGGAAAAGCCCCTGAGTGCCCATTCCTATCTGACAATAGTGCTTGAAAAAGTTAACTGTGCAAAAAATACCCACAACCCAATGCATTTGTCACTGGTATCGTGTTCTTTCGTTTCAGTTTCAGTATTGAAAAGTCATCATCCTTTTTGGATAACATTTTTGTGTATGTCCAAACTTTCCCCTCCCCGCTTTCTACCTTTCTTTTGATTTCAGGCCTCTATCTCTCTGTCTCTTTCTCTGTCTGTCTGCCTTTATCTGTCACTCATTCTCTCTCTCTTTGCCTCTTTCCTCTCTCTATCTACAGTTATCAGCTGATCATTAGTGCCTTCCACTTTTGTTTGCGACATATGAATTAAAAAAAGAGAGAGAAATCATAAAGGGGGCGTCACCAGTGCGTTACTGATAAGAGTATCATACGTTCATTGCCGGGAAAAACAAACACTAGTCTTGATATTTGAAAAAGTATAAATGGAATTACGCTCAAAAGGTCCTGATCAGAATCACTGCATCAGCACAAGAGAAAGACCTTGCGACTTTGCAACTAACAGTTGAAGGTAAGAAAAAACATTTATAGATGAATGCATTGCAATGGGAAAAAAGTAATAATTAATTTGGATGATATAAAAAAATTGTAATTCCTAAGTCCTTTTTTATATTATCGTATCATTTATAAATAAAGTAAAAGGATTGATCAATGAATTTTGTAATTAAAACATTCGAATTGCAAAAAGGGGGGGGGTGTTGATTCAGAAAATTATCTAACTTATCTGGATGACTTTATTTGCTAATTCTGTTATTTTTAATCATCTTTATTTTATGCCTGACAATGTCAGGTTGTTGTAATTAAAGAGACTATTGTTTTATCATCTTCGCATAGTACAAATTTAAACATTCAGAAAATAAGTGATTCGAAAGAATGTGTCCATAAGCAATAGATTGTTTCATTTTTAGCGCTTTAAGAGCGATATTTTCTAAAGTTTGCTTTTACAAAATTATCATTGACTTTATTTTGTACAGAAACAGAGGAAAAGTCAATCCATCTAATAATGGGAAACAATGTGAGTCTTTTACTATGTACAGCAAAATAAATTTGACCTTGTTAATAAGATATTTAGTTTTCTTTTGTTTCTTTACATGTATTTTTCTCCTAAGTATAAGATAAATCAATAAGTTCATTTTTCATGATACGTAATTATACAGATACAATGTGTGTATATAGATACAGAAATAGAATCTATTAGTTAGCATGTATGATAATAAGTATGGATGTAATCATATTGTGTATACTCAAAACTGCCTCTTTTATTTAGAGGCAAAAAGAAACTTTCTCACAACCGTTATACTAGTCTGATAGAAAACAAGTAAACGAGAGATACAAAATGTTTTAGAAAATAAGAGAGAGTGAACAAAAGACAGGCAGAGATGACGAGAGAGATGTGGAGGAGTATATATATATATATATATATATATATATATATATATATATATATATACAGATATAGAAGATCTTACCTTAAATTCTCTGCATACTACACTTGTGTTTCAAGCGGAGTCATACCTGAAGAGAGCGGAGGACAGGCGACACCTTTGTCCTCCCCTTGAAACACAAGTGTAGTATGAAGAGAATTTAAGGTAAGACTTTCTATATCTATGAAATGCTCCCACAGTTGAGCACTCTTATCAATTATTCCAACTTATCTTCAAACTATATATATATATATATTCCCACAGTGGATTAATTGATAAAAGTGCTCAACTGTGGGAGAATTTCATAGATATAGAAGATCTTACCTTAAATTCTCTTCATACTACACTTGTGTTTCAAGGGGAGGACAAAGGTGTCGCCTGTCCTCCGCTCTCTTCAGGTATGACTCCGCTTGAAACACAAGTGTAGTATGCAGAGAATTTAAGGTAAGATCTTCTATATCTGTATATATATATATATATATATATATATATATATATATATATATATATATATATATATATATATGGCACACACACGCCTCAATATTTTCTTTCCGAAAGCTTCTCAAAGCATTAATTTATTTCACTTTGCTGTTTTACTTTTAATCTGGCCATAAGCCGGTTTTCTATTATCTATGTAAATCTGAGAACCTTACTCCCTCCAAAAATATGGCCTGCAAGGAAAAGAAACATTTAGTATTCAGGTACATATTCGGAATGAGGAGCAAAGCATAGACATTGAAAGTATTTATGGCAAATGGCAGCGAAAAAAAGCGCTTTTTGTGTTAAGATTCATTATAAAGTACTATTACCATTTGTGAAATTACAGCCTTACCCTTTTATTTTTAAACAATTGTAGATTCAGACACCTTTCTCCAGTTATGTCAATGGAGGAATTAGAGATGGCATGAGTGTTACCATAAATGGAAGACTGGGCCACGGCGATGGAAGGTAAAACTTAAAGCTAGTGGGGAAAACACACACATAAACACACACAAACGGATTGCGCGTTACGAGTTACAAGCTAGTGGAACATTTTTTTTTTTCAATGATTTTTCTCAGTACGGCATATCTTTTCTTGTTTTTGAATTTGACAACTGGTTTATGAGACATTAGATTTACTGGTAGGAAATAAAAATTGAAAAAAAAACAAAGGAGGTCAAAGAAAAAAGATAAATATCTATATAACAAAAATGTATATATTTTAAACAATATTAAATCGCTAGAAATATACTTCTTGCTCTTTATCTCTTGAAAAAAATTAACACTCGTCTCACAAGTTAGCTTATATCATAGATTGAAATAGGCATATAAGGGTTATGTGTATGTTTGAACTGCAGAAATTTAGCGTGTACCAGTGAACTTTGTAGAAAAAAAAAGCCTTTTACTTATTCTAACATTAGGAGAACAACTTTAAAGTTCTATTATTTTCGATAAGGCCAGTTACTCGGAGATGAGACTATTTATAGTTATAGAAATAAGATATACGAGTTGTTTCCCTTCGATGATAAAATCCTTTTCTCTGTTTATTTGTTTGTTTCTTTATTTGCCTTTCTTAAACTTTGCCGACTCCATAGTTAAGCTTCTCTCTTATGCTAACAATCTTAAATACTCGGCACTTTGTTGATACCAATTGTAGACTTTGCACCTTCATAGTTTTTCTTCTTGTTCTTTTATGTTTATTGGCTTTATAGTTGTCTCCTTATTCCATCTCACTAACCAATTCTATCTTCCATGCCTACATTCTGTCTCTCTCACTCACTAACCGACTTACTCACTCACTGTCTCTCTCTCTCTCTCTCTCTCTCTCTCTCTCTCTCTCTCTCTCTCTCTCTCTCTCTCTCTCTCTCTCTCTCTCTCTCTCTCTCTCTCTGTGATTTAACTCCGCTACCTCTCTTCTTCACACTTTTTGTTTCTGTTTATCTCTATCTCATATCATCCTACATACATATAACGTCTCACTTTATATTGTCGCTCATGCAGGCTTTATATGCGAATGTTAAAAAATAACCATTACTTTTCTATTCACCTCATATCAGCTTCTCCATCAACCTGTGTTCGGCGTACTCTAAGGATGCCGGAGATGTAGCTCTTCACTTCAACCCAAGGTAAAATAAGATTACCATCTTACCCCTGTCCTGTTTGTCCGCGACTACTAGGACATGTAACAGGCTATCGTAATCTCTTGTCTACCTTTTTTGGTTAATATTAAGATAATTCCCTACCACTCTTAAATATGAGTAGTGATAAGAATCAAATCAGTAATCTTTGCGACTTCCTCAATCGAATTCATAATTCTGGGTCATGGGTATTCTTCTTACTCGTCCAACGAAATACTCAAGTGTCGCGGTTGATAAACAGGATGCGCCTTATCTTTTAAGGCGAGAAACCGAAGGTTAATTTTCAAGCCTTTCTTTTAAGACTAAAAGAAGCTTGGATTTATTCATTTAACTATGTAAATAATGCGACGTTTTTTGTTTTTTTTTTTGTAGGCTCAACCAAGGCAACGTTGTGAGGAATCACAAACAAGGCGGTGGTTGGGGCGCCGAAGAGACTGCTGGAGGGTTTCCTTTCAGAAAAGATCGTAACTTCGTGTTCACTGTGACAGCCAAGAGCCATGGTTTTTATGTAAGGACTATTTTTATAGTTATATTTTCTTCACACAATATTTTTTTTTTTGGTTTACGTTACTACAATTGGAATATTCACTGAACTAATAGTGATATTAATATTTAGTTCATTACTTAGTAGTTTCGCAATTCATGGTTTTTATTTTTTCTTACTTACTTTGATTCTTTTTTGTTATTTTGTTCTCTTAAACTCAATGATTTTTTGATTCGATAATAGAATTTAGCTTTCTTTGATAATGAAAAACATTGTCTCAAGATAAGGATAGAAAAATAACATTATAAAAGTTATCATTACAGATTCAACAACAACAGCACCAACTACAGTAATTGTGCTTTAATACTAACATAGCTGTAATAATACTAAGATAAAGAAGAAAAAAAAAAGAAGAACAAGAACAAGAACAAGAACAATAACAAGAACAAGAAGAACAAGAGGAACAAGAAGAAGAAGAAGAAGAAGAAGAAGAAGAAGAAGAAGAAGATAATAAAGACAGCTATTTGAAATAAGGATTTTGATGATGATGATGAATATAGGATGAAGTTAAGTCCATCCTGATTAGCATTCTTAAAACAATGATGATTACAAAGACAGCATTGATGATTATGGTGAATGCGATGATAATGATGATAAATATAAAGAAGTCGACAATTATGATAAGAATATTTATAGAGATGATAGTGATGTTCGACACACAAACCCAAGGCAAATATTTTAATTTTAAGGATTATAAAAATCATTTCATCTCTCAGATCGAGGTGGATGGCAGGCATTTCTGTGATTTCACCCACCGTATGTCCATGGGAGCTGTTCAGTACCTGACCATTGAGGGGGATGTCCGCATCAACAACATAAATTTCAAGGTACAGCTTTAAAAAGAACTGAGCTTCCAGCACGATTTTTCTTCCTTGTCGACACAATTAAAATTTGTAGAAAAAAATCAAAGGATTTATTGATTTACCTTTTGTACTGGTCAAATCGGAGAAAAATGATCATAAAATCCTATAAAGACAGAAAACCACCGAAATTAGAAAGAATAAAAAATAAAATATATTTTTTTTATAATGGCAAAAAAAAATCTGTCACATGAAATACGTGATTGTTTAAATGCGAAATTTTCTTTTCTTTCTTCTTTTAATAAACGAGTGATTAAAAATATTGCCATAGCCGAAAACAGAAAATGTTTTGAAGCTTAAATGTTTTCGAGCCATATGACGCTTTTTTTTTCAAATCATAGATCTTTTGGGGATTTACAGTCAATTAAAAAACAAGTACTTTTAAAGATGACAGTTCTAGTTATTCTGATGACCCTAACGTCTCACTAAAAGTCACATACATGGACACAGCTCTTCTCATTACAATGTCTTTGGTACAGTTTACAGGAGTTATACCATTATCCCCAAAACAATACAAGATCATATAAAATTTTAGTTGCTACTGCGTTTATATTTTGATCATGTCTCAAAGAAGAGATTAGAAGTGTATTAAAATCATATCGCTCATTCTGAGATATAGAGTGGAGTCGAATGAAATAATATTTCATGCTCATTTAAAGAGTACAGAACAGATACACACTGTAATATTGAACTGCAAGAATGTAATAATAAGACTTTTTAAGGTAATAACACAATTATCTCTAATTTTCCGTATGAAATCAAGCAGAGACGGATATAGAGCTAACAAGCTATTTCAGGATCTAAGAAGGCTTTTTCCTCTGACCCCTAATTTATGTGGAGAGTTGGATTTAACTTGTTTCATTCAAGTCATAACTTTGACTGAAGTATTTTAAAAATGCAATGTCTTAAAATTGTCTTCGAACGAATTATTTCTCAGCATCCCTTGCCATATTCTGCACCAGTACCAGGAGGTCTCAGGAATGGATCAGTCATAACAATAAATGGAAAGGTCGAGAATCACTTCAACAAGTAAGAACCCCGTACCTCTGCCTTCCTCCCCCCCCCCCCCCCCCCCCCCCCCCCCCGAAAAAAAAATATTGCCAAGTATCAGAAGGATATTTTCATTGTCATTCTATTCTTATTTAGAACCAACGTTTATTCGGTAATTATCTTAAAATATTACAAAATTATTTTTTTTTAAATTATTTCACTTCATTTTAAACTACTACTACTACTACTACTACTACTACTACTACTACTACTACTACTACTACTACTACTACTACTACTACTACTACTACTACTACTACTACTACTACTACTACTACTACTACTACTACTACTACTACTACTACTACTACTACTACTACTACTACTACTACTACTACTACTACTACTACTACTACTACTACTACTACTACTACTACTACTACTACTACTACTACTACTACTACTACTACTACTACTACTACTACTACTACTACTACTACTACTACTACTACTACTACTACTACTATTACTACTACTACTACTACTACTACTACTCTACTGCTGCTGCTACTACCCTACTGCTGCTCGCTGCTGCTGCTGCTTTCCTGGCTGCTGCTTGCTTACTGCTGCTGCTGCTGCTGCTGCTGCTGCTGCTGCTCGCTTGCTGCTGCCCGCTGCTGCTGCTGCTGCTGCTGCTGCTGCTTTGCTGCTGCTGCTGCTGCTGCTGCTGCTGCTGCTGCACCAACTGCTGCTGCTGCTGCTGCTGCTGCTGCTGCTGCTGCTGCTGCTGCTGCTGCTGCTGCTGCTGCTGCTGCTGCTGCTGCTGCTGCTGCTGCTTTGCTGCTGCTGCTGCTGCTGCTGCTGCTGCTGCTGCTGCTGCTGCTGCTGCTGCTGCTGCTGCTGCTGCTGCTGCTGCTGCTGCCTGCTGCTGCTGCTGCTGCTGCTGCTGCTGCTGCTGCTGCTGCTGCTGCTGCTGCTGCTGCTGCTGCTGCTGCTGCTGCTGCTGCTGCTGCTGCTGCTGCTGCAACAGCAGCAGCAGCTCCTGCTTTGCTGCTGCTGCTTCAGCTATGCTGCTGCTGCTAGCTACTGCTGCTACTGCTGCTACTACTGCTACTACTGCTACTACTGCTACTACTGCTACTACTGCTACTACTGCTACTACTGCTACTACTGCTACTACTATTACAACCACTACTTCTACTACTATAATTACTATACAGCTTTTTTTTTCTTTTCAAATTTTTGAAGTAGAAGATTTTTTTTCCGTTTACAGTTTTGCTGTGAACTTATCCTCGGCACCAGGTAAACATGGTGATATCGCACTACATTTTAACCCAAGGTAAATTAAAGACGACAAGTTGGTCACTTCATGGAATCTGTATAGAACTTTTAGTCTTATAAAAAGCATTTAGAAGGATTTTGAATAGATTGAAAAAATATAGAATTATCTAGGTGTTGTTTTATTTTAAACCAGGTATTACTGCCACTATTTATATATATTTGAAAAAGGTTGAAGTAATATCCCACAATAAAATAAAAAAACAAATCGTATATTCATATGCTAATAAATAGAGCCTAGGCCTTAAATTTTTGTGTAGTCGAAGCAGGCAACACTTTCGCACATAATAATAATGTTTTTAGTGAAAGAGGCACTTGATGCACCTATCCTATCTATTTTTTTTAAGGAAAGGCAGAGCTAGTATTTCTGCACATATTTATATTCCCACTTAAATTTTATGAAGTTGCCATTTTGAAGTTTTATAAGCAGGCAAAACAGTTACAACTCCTATCAAAATGGTTTTTAAATTTGAACCTTTTAATTCTTTAATATTTCAAATTTCGCAGTCTAATTTATGTCTATTGCGAGTTTAACCCTTTTTAGATGTTAATATTCAATCGATTAAATGCAGTCAAAAACACACCTATATTCATCTTTTTCAGGCACCTATTGATCCTGAAATATATTTTTTTAACCTTTCACAAATACAATTACTTTTATAATCGAATTCAGGCATAATGACGGCAATGTCGTGAGAAATCATTTACAAGGCAGCTGGGGAGCAGAGGAGACCGCTGGAGGAATGCCGTTCAGGAGAGGTCAATCTTTCCAGATTCAGATCAGAGTTGACGGCAGCGGCTACAGGGTGAGAATATTTTGTTTTTTATTGGCTGGGATCTCCGCAGCTTGATTGGTTGGTCTTCGTGCTGAACACCATAAGCCATGGCCGATTTCAGGTTTAGCTCCGATTGCTAGATGAATTTAGTATCTCTTTTAGCTTCTGGCTTAGGAGGGGAAATCTCGATTTATATACAAAATGCATTTATTTGTGATTTCTCACGTGCTAATTTACTATTCAACTGCCAAATCATGCTGCATTGATCGTGTTTATTCCTTTTTCTTACTTTATGTTCAGTCTATTTTATTTTATTTGCCCATACCTTTTTTAAAGTAATTTAATGAATAAAGCAATTACTCTTAGTAAGATTGATTTGAGGATGGATTTAAGTTTTTGTCATCTTTTAGTTAGTTTTATCTTTGAGAACATTTAGGGATTGTGTTAGTACTTGGCATACACTTCATCATAAAATATACGAAGATCTCCAATAGCGAGTTCCACGCTCATCATCCCGTGTGTACGTTTTAGGCCTCACATAGAACCTCTTTGCCGTGTGTAAGATTAGATTGTATGTTCTTATGATATTGAGAAAATCAGTCATTCTATAAAATTTCATCTTGCCCTCTCAAGATTGCAAGTTCATTTTTAGATAAATCCCCATCCTAGGATGTATTTAAAAAACCAATTGACTCTATAGTCATCCATAATCACAAATCTCATGTCAGAAATTGTCCAGTTCAAGTTTAAATAACTTAACTAATATTCTTACCAAGAATAAACAAACTCAGGTCTATCATGATGTTGCGATTGTTTGTCCGCAGGTCTTTGTGAATGGCGGCCATTTCTGTGACTTCACCCATCGTATGTCGGAGCGCAGCGTCCAGTATGTGTTCATTGAAGGAGACATCGAGCTCTATAGTGTGGACATGTAAATGCTTCCTACACCATTTGTTTTCCTCTTAAGACACGTCTAAACTTTGCTATGTTCCATGATTTACAAACAGAAGTTTAGTAGATGCAGTGCATTTAAGTTAACTTTCGTGGTCTTGTTTGCTTTCTTATATCTTCTCGAAAGTAATATGGATTATTCACAGCATTTTCTGTATTTTGTTATTACTATGTCTGGTTTATATTTGAATTATAAAACCACACATCATCCCAACATGGTTTGTGTCCCCCAAAATGGTCTTACCACTTGCAGTTTTATGTAACAACCTCTTAATAGCTATAGGTGAAGGCAAATTAGAATTCCCTTATTAGGTTATGACGTTTTTGCGTGGAAAAGCTGAGGGGGCGGATGGTGGAGGGGGAATAAAAAAATCATCATTAGATCTGTACAGGGTGAGTCACTGAAAAAATAACAAATAAAGGTCAGGACTTTGAATCAAAGACATAATAAGACTTGCAATTATGCTCACTTGATCATTAATCCTGTGATAGTGTGATCATATTCCCCCTTGGTTAAATACTTGGAAGTGGAATGTGCGCCATTGCGCGGCTGATTAGCATCAATTTTTGAACAAGACAAAATGGGGGGCCAGAGCTTTTTAGAACAGATCAGAATCAGATGGAAGTCTATCATATTATCTATTGCTAGGATATAATGGATGGAAGAGTCCGTCGTTGCTTTTCGAAAGTTGTATAATTCCCGCTTTGGTGTACGATTAATGCGGGAATTCAGTAAGGTGAACAGATGTATGAATATACAGATATCAGAAAAAAAGCTGTCGTGAATATTTTTTTAACGGTGACAAATGTATATTGCCACTTTATTTGGTCATTTACAATAAAAGAAAACAAACAAAAATATATCACTGAGAATTAATTATTTGTTTTTAATTCAACTAATATCAAAAGTTATGTCTTACAGACGTATTATATGAATAATTCATTTAAAGCACATATACTAAGCGATTGAAAGAAAAGTCAGTTTAGTTCAAGTTAAAAAAGAATATTTTATATGGAGAAAGGGAGAGGCATACAGAAAGATAAAAATTTAAAGACCAAGAGAGAGATAGAAACAGACAGGTAGGTAGGAAAACAGAAAGAAAGAAACTATACATAAAAGGGTAGATTGGTCTTAGATATAAAAATTTAATAATGGTTTCTCTAACCATTAGTGGATGATTTTCTGTTGCAATAATTGTTTATAATTTTAACTAAGCCATTGTTGCGTTTCATTATTGATATGACAGACATTTGAAAAAAAATTCAGGGAAGATAAGTGATTCTTATTCTAGATCTCTAACATGTCTACATAAAGATTTCAGACGATTGATGTTATTCATCCCATTCTAGATGCTTACAATATAGAGGCCTCTTTCTTGTGAAATCTTGACCATAGTAGTAGTAGTAGTAGTAGTAGTAGTAGTAGTAGTAGTAGTAGTAGTAGTAGTAGTAGTAGTAGTAGTAGTAGTAGTAGTAGTAGTCGTAGTCGTAGTCGTAGTCGTAGTGGTAGTGGTAGTGGTAGTAGTAGTAGTAGTAGTAGTAGTAGTAGTAGTAGTAGTAGTAGTAGTAGTAGTAGTAGTAGTAGTAGTAGTAGTAGTAGTAGTAGTAGTCGTAGTCGTAGTAGTCGTAGTTGTAGTTGTAGTTGTAGTAGTAGTAGTAGTAGTAGTAGTAGTAGTAGTAGTAGTAGTAGTAGTAGTAGTAGTAGTAGTAGTGGTAGTGGTAGTGGTAGTGGTAGTGGTAGTGGTAGTGGTAGTAGTAGTAGTAGTAGTAGTAGTAGTAGTAGTAGTAGTAGTAGTAGTAGTAGTAGTAGTAGAAGTAGTAGTAGTAGTAGTAGTAGTAGTAGTAGTAGTATCAATTATATTGAATGTCGCAGTGGAGCTTTGTGAATAGTTGTGAAGCACCGTGAAAAAAAAAAATAGGTAGAGTGCAGCTCCAAAAGATACATAACAAAACAAAACACCTGAGCTTTCGGCTTTACGCCTTCGTCAGACACAAAAACAAGAATAACAAACCACACAAGGATATTCACATATTTAATAAATTATGTGGAAGTACACACACAAAAAAGAAAATTAATATATATATATATATATATATATATATATATATATATATAAAACACTAATTAAAAAACACTTTATCAAAAATTGACTTAACTATTATTTATAAAAGAATGAAGAAATAAATAAATAAATAAATAAAACTCAAAAACAAAGTAAGTATGCTGAAGATGTAAGAATTAAATAAAAATGTACTTGAAAGAAAATTATAGTTGGAGATTGGAAGTACAAGACAAAGAGAAAGATAGATAGATAGATAGAGAGAGAGAGAGAGAGAGAGAGAGAGAGAGAGAGAGAGAGAGAGAGAGGGAGACAGAGACAGAGACAGAGACAGAGAGACAGAGACAGAGACAGAGAAAGACAGAGAAAGACAGAGAGAGAGACAGAGACAGAGACAGAAAGAGAGAGAGAGAGAGAGAGAGAGAGAGAGAGAGAGAGAGAGAGAGAGAGAGAGAGAGAGAGAGGCAGTGATGAGGGAAAATGGCGGGAAAAATGAAAAACAATAGCTTTAATACAAAAACAATATCATTTCCGACCTTGCTTCATGTTCGTCATAAAAATTACATTTTTTAGCAATAGAAACATAGAAACCTAAGACCTGACATTATTCACAAGCAGTTAATTGACTGACAAAAAAGTCTGAACAAAGATGAGCCAAAGACGAATTTTAAACGAACCTTTTCAAATACTGATATTACAATTTGAGGTGGAACTAGAGAATATTATTTTTATGAATTATAAGATACAAATCTAGAATTATAAATAATGAGAAGCTCAAAATAGTGTTAACTATCACATGTGTGACGCTATCATTAAAGATTAAAATATAATGTATTTACCTTATGCTTAACTGTTTTTTTTTCTTGCGTAATTTTTTTTATTTAAAAGTATAATAATATCTATATAGAAATGTAGGACTTTACATGTTTATTTTGGCACCCTTAACATGCTGCTTTTGTATATCTTAGTACTGGCGAATTCAAGTTGTAAAAATAATTTGAAATAACTCTCAATTTGAGCGCAGAAAGGCCACACTGCGTTCTTTTTTTACTACCCACGGCAGTCGGCCTTTTTAATACCTTTATGCAGCCGATCCCTGTTCGATTATTCATATTCCAATCCCAACACTAAAGTCTAATACCAAAAGGAAGTAAACAACTAAACTTTTAAAGACTTCACAAAGTTGGGCTCGGAAAAGAAAAATCCCTCACGTCATAATGTCTGAATATATCTGAATACTTGATAAGGAACTGCAATGTTGTAGCTTTAATTTTTAAAGATATTTTGCCTCTTCGAAAACATTGTTCTAAATTCACGCAAACCTCTCTTGTGAAATATTTTTGCTATAGCATTGAAAACTTCGAATTGAAAGGTTGGTTTATCTCTCTTGTCTGAGAAATGATAAGATCACTATTTCTTCATTTCTGAATCCACACTTTACTAAAGTAAAATTCGAAAAGTCCTGTAGGTTGTAGTTATTTTTCTTCTTCTTCTTCTTCTTCTTCTTCTTCTTCTTCTTCTTCTTCTTCTTCTTCTTCTTCTTCTTCTTCTTCTTCTTCTTCTTCTTCTTCTTCTTCTTCTTCTTCTTCTTCTTCTTCTTCTTCTTCTTCTTCTTCTTCTTCTTCTTCTTCTTCTTCTTCTTCTTCTTCTTCTTCTTCTTCTTCTTCTTCTTCTTCTTCTTCTTCTTCTTCTTCTTCTTCTTCTTCTTCTTCTTCTTCTTCTTCTTCTTCTTCTTCTTCTTCTTCTTCTTCTTCTTATTATTATTATTATTATTATTATTATTATTATTATTATTATTATTATTATTATTGTTATTGTTGTTATTGTTATTGTTATTATTGTTATTATTATTATTATTATTATTATTATTATTATTATTATTATTATTATTATTATTATTATTATTATTATATTATTATTATCATCATCATCACCGATTTCATCATCGATCTCATAGAAATGATGAAAATATAAATTTATTCGAAAATATCTGCTGATAAAGATAAAAAATGGACAGCATGACCCAGATGTTAATCAATTCTCTCGCAGAAGTTTATCTTATATGTTAAGTAAGTCACTTGAAACTCTGAGGCGGCTACCATGGTAAGCTTTTTATTTAGGCAGGTCTCTTGGAGCTTCAATTATTGCTGGGGCAAAGAATAAACCTCCGGTATCGCCGGAACTACTCGTGGTGGAATCTAAAGTCTGGTCCTCTTGAAGACTTTGCTCAACCCAGATATGTCCCGCCGCACCGTTGTTGTAGCCCGCCATATCTGTCGCCGTGCACAGGGAACACTGTTTCGAGTCAGTTTCATATCGGAAAACAGAGAACTTTCTGAAAGATGCTGTCATACCACAGTTTAGCACACTCAAAGAATTCACTACCTGATAACTGCAGTCTTGAAGATTTCCTGGTATTTGACTGTAGACGTAGTTGATGGTTGCTGTATCGGTTGAGTCGAAATTCGCTTGGGTCAGAATAAAAACCAGGATCAACATTCGAGACACGTCATTTGAGTAAAAAATGTTCTTCCTCATGATTGTTAAGCCTCAAGCTAGAAACTAATCTAGCTTATGAGAAACTTTTGAGCTATGAAAATATAGTAAAAATTTAGTAATGTTCTAGTGAAAAATACAATGTTAAATTGAAAGAAATAATTTGGCAGTAAAAAAATAATTAGCTTTATGATGTGTAAAGTGAAAGGTTGATCAGACTGGCACACTGCAACCTCTTTGTAAATCGAACAACTACTTTTTTAGTCAAATTTAGTTGTTACAAAGTAATCTAATACGATATACAGAATTTAAACGTTGTCCATCGTTAGCCTCTTCTTTTCGAAGTCTTTTTTTTTTTAATGATTTTTTTTTTAATTTCCTAAAATTTCGGGGTATCTTTTGCATAGGCCTGCTTCCTGGACCAAGTTTTTAAAGTGGAATGAAACCCAGTACTGACACCAACAATTTCACCGTCTGCAAAAAAAAAAAAGCGAATGTCTATTTTCAATTGATTACCCTATTATGAAAGCCGTCCCCAGGGCTCCTAATGACTTTTGTATGAGGCAAGGTACCTTAATGATCACTCTCTTCTGGTTGCAAAACCAGCTGGACAGAGTAAGCTGAATAAATTACTCCATACTCTCTGTGCTTGGACATACAGAGGGTCAACTAGTTTTAAAAAGGTCAACTCAGGAAAATTAGAGACAACTTTTTTTGTTCAGAGATGGATATTGAGTAAACCGACCTTTTAATTTCATCAAAAAATCATTTTCTGTCCCATTCTCTGCACACTCGTTGCTTCGCCATGATGACGGTAGAGAGCCGACTTAGTACTCAAAGTTAGATCTAGATCTACATTTTGGATCTTGTTGCAAAATAGAAATAACCTTAAAGAGTTGATCTTATTGATGTTAATCCTCACAAAAATCTCCCAGAATATTGGCACTGCATTATTCCGTTTAAAAAAAATGAGATTTTAAAGTCTTTTGTTGACATTTATTGTGAAATGGAAATGCAGAAGTGTTAGTCACTACTGCTAGATTACTTTTACTGTGGATATATTACTGGTTCAGTTGATATATGAGCAAAATCATGTTAAAAGAAAATAAAGACAACACTTTAAGTGAAACACATAATTATAGCCTAAGTCACATAACACAGCGATGGTTAAACAAACATAAATTTTTGGATATGCCTGTATGTTGGATCCACCTATGAAGGTATCATGATAAACCTGAGTAATTTAGTAATTAGGAAAGTCAAAATTATCTTTTTATTAGTATTAGATGAAATTGATTTCACTGAAAACAATTTATTACACATTTAAACAAAAATGAGACTGAGTATTTGAAACGGAAAAAAACGGAAAGTTGTTTTAGTAATAAGTTTTTATTTGCGTGTAACAAGATAGAAGTATTTTTAATAGAGGGGCAATTCATGACAACAAGAAAATTAATCGGCATTTATCAGACTTTCAGCTGAAAGAAGATTAAAAAAAAACGATTGCGTCTACTTTGAAGAACTTAATCTTATATCCAAGTTAGATAAAGATTATATCTAAAGCCACAAACAAAATAGTACCAAGTTTGTCTTGTTTCTGCTTCTGATTTTTGGACAAAGGTTATTCTCTTGCATTATTGTCATGGAAATCTTCTATCTTAATATAAAGTATATTTTTATCTCCGTCTAAGATTTTTAGGAGACGTAAGGAAGCTCAGTTTGAATAACCTCGTAATATGGCATGGAATTGAAAATGTTTTATTTGTATTCAAAGATAAACCTTATAATACCAAGAAACTTAACGAACCATTAAAGCAATCAAACTTCATGGTTCTATTCTTTTTTAGTACAATTAGTGGAAAACTGTTCGGACCAAGGGACTTAGCAATACATAATTTTTAAAGTCAATATCTTGAAATAATTTTTATGAACACGTCTGTGGATTTACTTCTTTCATTACACAATTAAGGTCTATCAACATTTGAATAACACTTTCTTCTGTAAATTTTTTTCAACACTTGAAGCATCCAATAATCTTTTTCTGCCTCATTCTCTGCTCACTCATTATTGTCTTTAAATTATTCTACTTTACTATTCTGCGATCAAAGCCAAAGTATTTACCTCAGCACCATTTCAAGCTGTTTCATTACGCCGGCTACCTTGTAAAACATACCTTCTCTTAAACGTGTTCCAATGAAAACGATCTTTTGATTACACACCGTCCGGTGTAATGCAGTCCCCTAAATTGGTTATGATGTATGATTGAGCACCATACAGTTTCAAGGCTTAAGTTATTGCAAATGTCTCAGTGTAACCATTGATGAAATATGTGAAAAATAATTTTCGAACTTACAAACATAGCTTCCTTCTTAAATTTCTAGTTTTAAAAATTTCATTATGGATATATACCGCCAGAATATCATCATTACACCTAAGGTAATATATTTTTTTTGGAATCGGGAGGCTACAGATAATTATGCATATATATATTTATATATATTTATATATATATATATATATATATATATATATATATATATATGAAAATGGCACTCACCCTTATGATCAGTACTTGCCATTGCTTTATTTTCTCTTTTAGAAATATTTTGAAGGATATCCTGGCAGTATTAAATTTTCATTTTCGATCACTGAGAAAACGTGTTCTCAAAGTCACAACATCAACAGTGTTCTTAGTTAACGACTTCTTTTCTGCTCCATTATTAATAGCAAATAGTCATTGGTAAAGCGAAGCAATGGCTTCACCACGTAGTAATCGTTTTAAAACAATGCTAGGTGTTTAAAGGGGTGGAAGGCGGAAGGTAGAATGGATTCAACAACCTGCCTGTTCCTTACATTAATGTCTGCTGACAGGCTCATCTTTGGTCTGTAACGAAAATAGAGCTTACAAATGTTTGTATTTGAACGGAAATATGCTTTTTAGGATTGTGAATGTTGAGAATAATGAGAAATACAGAAACAATCAATTTCAATCTCATTGTAACTTGTACAGCCACAGAGACTTAACTCTACAGTACCACTATAAACCGCAGGTATGGACGCCATCCCAGGACTTTCGCATTGGCAGTTCAAACTTTGTTTCATGAGCTATATTACCCCAAAGCTTTTGTGAAAGTAGTGAATATAAGACAGTATGAAAGAGTAAATAAAAAGTAGCTTGGCTAAAAAGGAAGTGAACTAGCAAAATATGCAGGCTTTTCCTCTTTTCCTTCGTGAGATTAGAACGTTTTCCTAACAATTCCATTGGCAAACGTCAACTGTTAGAGCTTGTACCACGTTCAATCACAATTGGGAAAATATTCATCTCCATTTATAGTTATGATATTCATAAAAAATTTTAAAAAATAAATGCAAATAAATAGCGCAAGGAAAGAGGGATGACAACGGTAAAGGGGAGAAGAAAATAAAAAGTAGTAAGGATCACTTCTTACTACTTAATGAGTGACTATCATCGGTCTATATAATCCTAGATAACCTCACTATTCGGCCGTTTAAAGTATATCAAGAAATCTAAAAAATACACCAAAATTTATGATAGTGCAATTAACAATCATTGTTTAGGTTAAAAATGGAGAATCATTGACAGCTACCTGGTCTATCATATATTATTGTGCTTCGTCCTTCTTTACATGATGCTTACTATACATTGCTTTAAAATCTTTTACTTTACCTTGATCATTATTACTTTTATTTTAATTATGGGGCCTAACATTTTTTAATTTTCTTAAACTCTCTCTTTACGCTTTAACCTGTTACTCTATGAGGACAATTCTTTTTTAAGACCTTTGCCGGTTGTCCATTACAAAAACATTTTTGAAAACACGAGATTTTTCAGTACGATAATACTCTTTGGCCATAAAATCTTGGAAATATATACAGATTTTTTTTATTTCGGCAAATCTTATGAAGATCAAGACAAATTCTTTGGCGACTATGAAAAAAAAACTAGGTAAGATTTTCTGTGGGATTAATTTTAACCATGACTGCAAACTTTTAAATTTGATTCGAGTCTAAATTTCTACAAACAAGATCGATTTATAATTTTATCTAAACCGTTGATCTGGATCTAGATTTCTTGACCTGATTTCACTGCCTTAATATTACAGGTACAATACCACAGAGGAAAAGAGGTTTTGGACTGGGCACAAAAAATCTAGACAAATAGATCTTCTTATAAGGCTAAAATGATCAGACAGGATGATGAAGGCAGAGCCGCTTTGAAAGCTTTAGATCTTAATAGAAGTAATGACCACAATATTCGATATGTGTGTGATCCAGACAATATCCTCTATTCTATCTTTCACTAGATTTTCAAAAAAATGGAACAGTAGGCGAGATGTGCAAAGTTTGCGCACATTATCAAGCCATAAAATTTCCTCTTGAAAGTGTCAAAAAATTATTTACCATAGTGAAAAAATTGCACCTAAAAATAACCGCTTCTTGCAATTCTTCACAAATCGTGGCAAAGATGAAAAAAACATTGGAGTGCATTTCAGTTAACATCCTTCGATTACAGGGAAGTCTGTTTTCAATATTAGATGACTCCGACAAAATTTTGGGGCGGGAATAAAAATGAACTGCATCTGAAACCCAAAGACTTATAAAAACAAAAGCATTCAACTTAAAACCTACAAGTTTAGAGTTCTGAATTTATTTATGAACAGCCTATTGAACATAAAATTGAGTTGACAAACATTTAATTTCCAGAAACTTTGAAATAACAAAATATAGTAGTAGTAGCAGCTTAGTAAGTAGAACAATTTAGGCAATATCTCATCAATACACTTTAGGCATTTCGGAGTAAAGTGACAACACCAAGGAGACTGTTTTTCCACAATTTCATTAGCTATTCTTACCTGATAAGTTAATCATCAGCTTGTTGTTCTCATAGAGCTTTCTCAAGCCTTTGCAATTACCATTTCTTTTGAGTTTCTCCGGTTCAAGTATGATTAGATTGGTGTATCTACTGCATTCAACATTTTTTAACTGAGATTAAAATTTTTGTGCATATTTATGCTTTCGATCATATCACTTAGAAAACTTAGCTTCATTTATTTCTTCGTCAATGATTTTGATTCTTCCATCAACCATTCCCAGATTAGTTAATGTTATAAAATTGTGAATATTAATTACCGCTATCAACATCTGCACCTATCGTTTTTACTCTTATACTTCTTATCTTAATAATCAAGTGTTTGTTTTTATTATTTTTTTTTGTAAGTGTTGTATTTTTCGTTCTTGTTACTGTTATCATCATCATCATCATCATCATAATTGTTATTATTATTATTACTATTATTATTATTATTACTACTACTACTACTACTACTACTACTACTACTACTACTACTACTACTACTACTACTACTACTACTACTACTACTACTACTACTACTACTACTACTATTATTATTATTATTATTATTATTATCATAATCATAATCATTATTATTATTATTATTATTATTATTATTATTATTATTATTATTATTATTATTATTATTATTATTATTACTATTATTATTGTTGCTATGGTTGTAGTTGTTGTTATTGCAGTAGCAGTAGCAGCAGCAGCAGCAGCAGCAGCAGCAGTAGTAGTAGCAGCAGTAGGAGCACGAGGAGGAGCAGCAGCAATGAAAGTAGTAAGTAATAGGCAGCAAGAAGTAGCTAGTGGCTAGTAGTAGTAGTAGTAGTAGTAGTAGCAGCAGCAGCAGTAGCAGCAGCAGCATTAGTAGTAGTAGTAGTAGTAGCAGCAGCAGCAGCAGCAGTAAGTAGTAGTAGTAGTAGTAGCAGTAGCAGTAGCAGTAGTAGTAGTAGTCTTAGTAGTAGTAATTGTAGCATAAGTAGTTGCACCAGAAGTAGAAGGAGTAGTAGTAGTAGTAGTAGTAGTAGTAGAAGAAGTATGAGAAGCAGTAGAAGTAGTAGTAGTAGTATTAGTATTAGTAGGAGTAGCAGTAGCAGTAGCAGTAATAGTAGTAGTAGTAGTAGTAGCAGTAGTAGTAGTAGTAGTAGTAGTAGTAGTAGTAGTAGTAGTAGTAGTAGTAGTAGTAGTAGTAGTAGTAGTAGTAGTAGTAGTAGTAGTAGTAGTAGTAGTAGTAGTAGTAGTAGTAGAAGTAGTTGTAGTAGTTGTAATAGTAGTCAGTCTATATTCTATCGTTTTACCTAGCTATCTGTTTTTCTGTATGTTTATTTATCTATCTAACCGCTTGACCATATAGCTCCTAATATAATTATCCAACTGCCTTTCTATCATCTGTTAAGCTATTTATCATGTTATCCCCCTTACATATTGTTCTTCCAATATACTTTTTTAAAGGATTTCCCTTTCACATTTACTTCTTTTAACTTTCACCATAATATTCACTTTCTTCGCATTCAATTTATTTCTCTCACAAAAATGTCAATTGTTGATTTATCTTATTGCCTTGTTTCTGCCTGTGTTGATTCCTCTCTATCCTGAGGCAAATCCGACTGCTCCGCCGCTCAGGATAACCTGAATAAAATGTGGTCTGAGCTCGACTTTCGCTATGTTTTATATAACTTGTTTAAGTCATTTTCTTCTAGACACAATCAAGCCAGATTAAAGGCCAAACTTTTATATGTAAATTTTATAGTTGTGTTGTAGCCTTTTGTATGTGTGTGTGTGTATGTGTGTTTTTGTTGTTTTGTTTTTTTTGTCACGTAATATAACATTGTGTGCCTATTTCTTTTCAGACCCTGTATTATTCTGGTTTCAGATACACACGCGTCCTTTTGGATACTTTATGATTACCATGTTATCCTCAAGTTCAGGTGTTTTTGCTATTCTATTTGTATTTATGAAGCAAAAAGTCATTTTATTAATTTGTGATCTTTTGCATTTCCTTCACATTAAAGCCTATTGAGAAAACATTTTTATTTTTATAAAGATAAAAATTCCCAACTCTGCTTGCTCACTAGCAGCCAATCACATCAAGTTTATAAATAGAGTCTGCCTCATTTGTTGGTGTATTTAACGAACGAAACCGGATCTGTGGTTTTTTTTTTAATCTTCACAGGACTTTCACACGAAATTGACACGACACGACAGCTCTGACAATCATAACAGCATTAACATTTCCTCTCGCTAAAAATTAGTTGCAGTCTCAATCAAGAGGATAAAGTAAGTAAGCTAAATATTCAAGTGTATTATTTTAATAATCATAATACAGACTAATCCAAGCTATCCTTCGTGTTTATATCAAGATACACTGAAGGTTTCAGCAAATTTACTGAAAAGAGTTTTTAAACTGAAACTAAACTTATTTTTTTATCCATTATACTAATTGAAAAGATATTTTCGAAGGACAAATAGGCCTATTATCTAAACACGCTCACACAAAGAAGAATTTGAATAACAAGGATTAGGCCTAAATTTAAATATTGAAAGGAGGGGGGGAGAGAGAGAAAGAGACAGAGAGAGATTACAGATTATTCATAGATATCGACCTCTCCCGCTTCTGTATCTTTCCTCCCTCTCTCTCTCTCTCTCTCTCTCTCTCTCTCTCTCTCTCTCTCTCTCTCTCTCTCTCTCTCTCATTCACTCTGTGAGTATGTGTGTCTTTCTACCTGATCTTTTTTTTCTTTCCTTTCATACTAATGATTTTACACCAAAAAAAGGCAGAAAAGGTTTAACAGCAATATGTTTCTTGCAATTTATGACCAACTGAAGCAGTTATTTATATCTTAAATAAAATTATTTGAATATGAAAACAAAGTTCCTCTGTGAAGTCGTTATGACGTAGATCTATCTAGACTCATAATTCACAGCCTTGCCAAAGAGTGTAGGCTGTAAAATCTTGCGTTGTATCATGGCATAGTAGCCATGATTAAAAAAAAATTATCATATCCTTGTACTATTGTGAAGGTAGCCATCTGTGAAAGTTAGCTTTACATTTTAGTAGTTAGGGCACTTTAATTTTGTTGTTGTTGTCTTTATTTGTTTTTATTGTTGTTTGCTTTTTGAGTGTGTGCTTGTGGGCTGAGCAAAAAGTGCATAATTTTGGATCCAGAGCTTGCTGCAGTCTCGGGCTCTCGTTACTAAGCTTTTAAAATTAGCTGTTGGAAAATTTGTTATTATTGTCAGCCAATGAGCGGCTGTTTAAAAATAGAAACTTCCTTACTTGACCCCAAAGCTTTACTTGGATTTGACGAGTGGCCACCGCGGCCTTCAACATTCATAGATCTAGTTTGAAATAAAATTGAATCGCTCGGTACACAATCAAAATGTAGCATATAGTATATGTAGCTTATTTTCGCTTGGTACATATTGTATCTTATTTTAACAGTTTAACATCTGGTTTATTGAGATCTTTGTGCTGTGTGTCAGAAAAAGAACGTTAAATATCGACGACATTCTTTTTTTAGTGAAAAAATTGTCCAACTTTCGTTGAATCTACATCTAGATAATCTAGCTGCTGGTAACCAAGACCACTGCCCAAGTCAGGGCTGTTACCCAAGACATGTAACGTTAACGTGATTATTATCTTCAGTTTCGACTGTAACAGCTTCTAAAATTAGCCACTGGAAAATTTGTTATTGTGCTTGTTATTGAGCAGGTTTATCTTCCTTGCTTGACCTGGATTTGACGAGTGGTGACCCAGCGGCCTTAAGTAATCATTAGATTGATATAAAAATGAATCGCTTCGTACATAATTTATCTTAGTTTTTTTTTTATGTTGTTTTTTTTTTTTAACAACTTTAGATTTCTTTTTTTATTAGACAGAAAAAGAACGTCAACGAAAAAAATATCGATCGTATTATTTTGGAGTGAAAAAAATTGTTCAACTTTTGTAAGCTAATGCTATTATTCATTGTTAAGTTTTTACTAATTATCTATCTGAATCAATATCGGCCTGTTTTGTCCCTGTTTAGGCGAATAAATAGGGCTTTTAATATTATGACTTGCAAGTTTTATAAGACAGAATGAAAACGAAGAATCAGTTTGACAGAGATTATCAAGATGTCGAAGCTGATCGTGATCGACATAAATAAATATGCATTACAGTATTTGTTAAATCTGACTTATATTCATCTATACACACAGATACTTTTATCGGCTTAAATCAGATTCCTCTAGAGTAAAGAAGAAATTATATCCAACAAAACTTGGAACCGAAAAGAAGTTCTCATTGTTCATAAAAAGTCTAGGACTCCCGACATTCGATACATTCGAGAAACGGAGCTTTCTTCGGTTCCTAATGCTGTAGGAAGCGGGTTCATGTGCGGATATATCAATGCCCATTCAGGATGTTGATATGACGCAGGGTCGTTGAATTTGATACCTATTCTACAACTGAAGGGCATATAAAAGACTATTTTTATACATGCCCTTAGTTCTACTTATCTAAATTACAATGTAGCTTAAATATTACACCCAAAGGAGTCTCTATAATTACACCTTAAAGTTTTCATTGTAGGC
Source organism: Elysia crispata (assembly GCA_033675545.1). Lineage (NCBI taxonomy): Eukaryota > Metazoa > Mollusca > Gastropoda > Plakobranchidae > Elysia > Elysia crispata. The sequence continues at coordinate 570,457 of JAWDGP010005812.1, forward strand.
CTACTATCCCAATATAATTTTGTAGGCAGTCAATGATATTTTCAATGACAAATTTAAAAAAGAAAAGAAAAGCCGAAAAAAGAAGCAGGAGATAAAAAGGAAGTTAAAGAGGAGGTGTGAATGAATCTGGTATGGGGTGGTATAGAATTAGAATGCACAGTAGGCTAATAGGTCTATCACTAAAGCACATTGCTATTACCCATAATTAAGAAAGATGTAAAATAATCATTCCTACCAGCTATTGTATTGCAAAAGAAGCAAACAGATTATTTTCTAAGACTTTCCAGCGGAATAAGATTCGAAAAGACGAAAGGAACTATCCTAAGATTATTTGTCCGATCTTTTTTCTGCAGACTAACAGAGACAGTATCTTAAAAGAGAGTTAAGCTTAAGTGAAAAGAATCCTGTGTGGAAATCCGCTCTCACCAGCATGGAACTTGGAAGCAAGTTTGTGTATCTTGGTAACGAAGAAGAAGACGAGGAAGAGATTTACTGCTATGGGGAAGATGATTTAGTCCTCTCGGACAGTGACTCATGCTCTGACGACGACGGGGAGGTAATGATAATTAATTTTCTTAACCAGTACATGTATTATTAAACAAAACATAAAATTCTCATGCCATTTCATTCTCGTGGATATAATTATTGAAATTTTTTCTGTTTAGAATCCGCGTTGCTCTTTAAATTCCCATATTCACCAACACCAGACTTGCCTTCTGGACATCCTTGACACAGCAGGACAAGAGGAGTATTCGTCTTTGAGGGACATTTCGGTGCGTACAGGAGACGGATTTTTCATAATCTACAGCATCACGGACACGGAAAGCTTCAATGAGGCTGAGGCGATACACAGCTGGCTAAAACGGGTCAAGGGTGAGGAGCCAGTGGCGGTAAGGAACGTTTAGACTAGAAAAAAGTAAGGAACGTTTAGACTAGAAAAAAATGTGTGTGTGTGTTGTCCAATGCCTGTCAAATCAAAAGTGAGAGAGGATAGGGAAAGAGAAAGGGGGGGGGGGGTGTGAGAGAGAGATAAGAGATAGAGAAACAGACACACAGACAACAGACAGAGACACACACACACATAGGGAGAGAGAGAGAGAGAAAGGGGGTGTAGAGAGGACAGGGCTAGGGGAACCTGGTTTTTGCACTTTTCACTAGCAATTTCAAAATATTTCAAAAAATATTTCTGGGCGGAAATCAAACTTACACCAATAGTTAACATTTACATTAAAATGCATGATGTCATTTTTTTTTTTTACATAGAATTAGAAACAGAAAAGAGTATGATCATATCACTAGATTATTTCTTCTGATTGACATAAGATAAGATAGATTCTTTATTGCGACAATTTGGAAAATTCTGCTTGGTCATGTTTTTGAAAAGGAAATGAACATGAAAATTTAAATTTTCTTTCTTAAATACTGCAAAAGTCAAGATAATTTAACATTTTATCAGGATTAGCAGCTTGGCTAAGTAAAATCGCTTTTACTCATGAAAGAATTTGTCAATCGAAAAGTGTTTTTTTTTTTTAGCATGGGCATCTTATTTTTAAAGACTTGATTAGACTATATACTCAGCTGATACTTGGCTGAGGGCACAAACGTGTTTATTTATTTTGACTGTATTGAGTGGTAAGTAATTATATTTGTATCACACCAAAACCATATAACCCAAGAACAAGAACCTTCTAATAAGCCTGAATAACTGTGTAGTGATGATTGTTTTTTGTGTGGGGCTCTGTAATCATTTATGGTTATTGAGCAGATTCCATGATCAACAGTACAGTCTGTAAAGCCTGTGAGTGAGGAAATGTAAGTTCTATGTGTTGAACTTTAATGAGATACATTTCTGAAAACAGAGAGAATTGGTGTGTTAAAAGCCAGTAAAAAAAAATTAAGGGTACTTGCAAAGTTGACTCGTATCCATGTGTTTGGTTAATAATAGTTGAACACTTCTGCTATGTTGAAGGAAAATTTCATGGTTCTATTTGACTTCAACAGTCCTTGAGTAAATGTCTAAGTAATATTCTCTAAAGTTGGTGTTGCAGATGCAAAATCCTTTTGGATATTTTTGGGGGGAACTGGTGTGTTTTCTCATTTTTTTTGGTCTTAAAAGTGTGATCGAATTGTTAAGTAAGTAAATATTGGAGAGAGCATTAACAGTATATTTTTCAAAATGCTTCTGCTATCTATTTGTAGATCCTTTCTCAGGTTTGTTATATTGAAATTTTTATTAATAATCATCTGTTAAAATAGGATATTTAAATTTGCTTGCTCTTTTATTTAACTAAAAGTGATCCCAAAATTTAATTAATTTAATTCTTTAAATACTCTTTACTTCAGATACTAGTGGCAAACAAGCAGGACCTGGACTATGAGGCTGTGGTGACAAATGATCAGGGAAAAGCTTTGGCTGCCAAGCTGGGTGTCAAGTTTTTTCAAACCTCAGCGAAGACAGGACAAGGGGTCAATGATGCTATGACAGGTTTGGTGACTGACATTCCTCGCAGTGGCTTGGATTACAAGGTAATCAGGGAGCTCATAAGAGCAAGTAATTGTACAAAAACAAAAATTTATTTGCATTATTTTATTTTGCTCAAAGAAGTTCCACTTGGCAATAGCTTAAATCTAATGTCCTCTCACAAGTAAATAATTATATATATATTCTCTCTTTGTAAACCTCTGCAGATTGTAAGGCTCTAACAAGTCTGTAAAATTAACTTCTTAGCTGCCTGATTTTAAATCAAAGTGGATGCTGATCTTAAACGAAAAATGATTGTGAAAGTTCAAAGTAATAAATATTTATATTCAGAGACTGAAACTATGATATCTGTGCCCTGCCCCTCCCAACTTTCATAGATTGTAATGCTTGGCAGCGGAGCTGTGGGTAAATCTAGTGTCACCCTCCGCTTTGTTAACAACACTTTTGTGGACGACTACGACCCTACTATTGAAGACTCATTTCGAAAGATGATTAAAGTCAAAGGCATCACAACAATGAAAAAGGAAGAGAAGAAAGCAGCCAAAAAAGGCAAAAAACTCAAGAAGAAAGCAGCTAAAGCATCTAAAAGTGGTAGTGGTGTCAGAGATTTATCATCATCGCCAAGCGATAACATTGCCATAGTGAGATCAGAACAAAGAAGGCCGAGGTCAAGAAATTTCTTTGGCAATGTAAAATCGGCTTTCGGTTTTGGATCAAGTGAGTTATCATGTTGCTGTGATTCTAGGAATACTTTTTTTTTTAATCTGTACATTTATTTTTCCATATCTTTATGAGCTGTGTTTGCTAACCAATTTCTCATGCTTTGGCTGGGAGATAATGATCTATCTTTGCTCAACAGCATTTGCCATTTATCATCCAAATCTGTCTTCAGACAAAATTAAGATGAGATTTTAAAAAAATTGCTGATGTCTTCATAACTTAATTTGCCGTGCTTTGACATGGAGATCAGTTTTTATTTTTACTTAATAAAAGTAGCAAAAAGAAAATATGTTTATCAATTTGCATCAAAATGTTGAGACAAATAAGAGGAGTTTAAAAAATAAGAAAGCCGCTTGAACTGTATCTTTCATTGTATTTGGGGAATGGGGCAGGATCAGGAGACTAGGGAGTACTCCTAATGAATTACTAGTAGTTCAAACACATACATTGCAGCATATTAACTTAAAATTTTTCCTCATGTACATCCACAGCACAATATTTAGATATAAATTACTCATACAGCAAAAAGACACACAGAGAGGCAGACTTAAATATATTACAAGAGAAATTAAAAAACTTTTTAACAGAGGTCTAGAAAATAGACTCTCTTTTCTGTCTGATCTACTTTTCTCTCTCGTTTTACCTCCTTATCTCAAATTTTCTTTCTACTCTCCTTAGAGTCTTTTTTTTTTTTTTTTGGGGGGGGGGGGAATCTTCATCTCTTGCAGTGGTAGCAACAATTTTAGTGCCTTCAGTTTTTTTAAAATCTCTTAACCATTTTCTTACAGGCCTTAAGCAAGCGCCACCTCCACCCCCAAGCACACTTTGTGTTGCTGAAAAGACTTCAAACAAAAAAAAGATCAAAACAACAAAAACAGACGGGAACGTCATCCTTATTTCTTTGCGAGACTTGGCCAATGAACCAAACCTGGTCACCGGAGATCCGATTACTTGCAAAAACTGCCAGGCAGTGCTTACCGGCACATCCATCCTGATCATAAACGGCGAAACTTCATCGTGGACGTGGTAAGTGTGATGATCTTTTTTCAAGATAATAAGATATACTGTGAAAGTAAGATGTATCAAACTTTTAACCAGGGTAGTAGTGACTTGTTGTAAGCAAAATACAGTCACACATTTAGTTCAAATCAATTGCTGTTGGCAATTATTGTTCTAGTGTTTGGCTCTGAGGCTTGGCCGAAAATCATAGACAAGTCTCTCTCAAATGAACTCACCACCAGCTGAACAAGAGCAGGTAATGCACACTTTCCTCTACAGTCTTCAGCATTTGATGATTAGCATTGTTTTTTAGTTCATAAGTTATAATTCTTAAGTCAAGAAAAAGCTTTGAGATGCAAGGTCTATTTAAATTTTCCATCTTTTAAGCAGGAGGAGATTTAAAAAGATTCATTATTGTATGTTTTACCTCTTCAAGTTTCATTGAATGTAATGCATATAAACTATGAATTTTCACCTGTCATCTTTATCATAATATACTTCAAGATTCAGCCAACAACGGTGTCTTCTCTTTTCCTTTCCTTTCCCCAAGATTGTATGTACTGATACCATATCCATTAAAAATAATCTTGTTTTTATATATAAAGAAAAAAGATTAAAATCTTAATATAGTAAGTCTCTGTGTACAAAACCCAAGTATGTGAATGAAACTTTTGATCAAAACACATTTTCACAAATATTTTCTCTTTTGGGTAAGGTTTAGTTTAAAAGAGAAAGAAATATTTTCACTTCCATTGAACTTTATAAACGAATAGCAATTTTACTTCCAAGTGAACTTCTTGCCACCCCCCTCCCCATCTTTCTCTTTTGTTTTCCCACCCAGTGAGTTTTGTGGTTACATGACTACTGATCTGAACATCTCAGAGGATGAAATACCAAAAGGAGAATCTATTGATTTCATGCTATCTCCAGCGACTAAAGTCTCTAGCCAGAATGAGGCAGCAGAAGCTGAGGCTCCAGAAAAGAAGGTCACACCAGGAACAATAGTATATTGTATGGACATCAGTTCCTCCATGAATGCTGTTTGCCACATGCCAGAGTCTCAAGGTTTGATTTGTTATATTTTTCTCTTGGTTTTATTTCTTTGCCAAAAGTTTCCTTTTTATGCTCAAGTTACATCGAATAAATTTTATCTTTCAGGTGTGCAATGTATAGTGTTTATAGTGGAATCTGTAGAATGTACCTTCAGGGCAACAAACTAACAGAAAGGACATGCATCGAGAAAATCTTAGAAAATCACTACCTGAAGATTTACATACATTTTTCATCATGGATTTTAATATCGATTTATGAGTTGATAGTCTTGTGCTTTTTAATTGCATAAACTTTCTACTACTTTGGAAAAAACAGAATAACCAGGCGCTCATATGGTGTTACACACAGGGTGAAGCTACGATAGGTGTTGTGTCTTTGAAAAGATATTTTAGGACACAATTATTCCTCATTCCAGTAGGCGTGAAGAAGAACCAGGTTGAGCTGGTGAGTTATGGATCCATTAAGTGCGTCATAGGTTTGATATTTGTAATTTTAAACCTTACTTGAATTGGGATTAGCTTAGCCTATTGTGAGCCTCTTGGTCTCCAGAGGTTTTTTTTTTTTCTGTTTTTACTTTTAAATAAGTTCTTAATTTCCAGAATAACTTAATGCAGAGACAAAGTAATTTTTACAGAAGATGAGGTAGGATGGAACTAAATAGTGAAAGATCTTTTAACCTACTGTTAAATAAAAATATAGGGATCGAATAAAATGGATTTTTACCATGTTACAGCTGCTTGGAGGGAGGAGAGAAACTTTGGGGCAGGACAGATCACAAGAGTGACGCGACTTGATTGTATTCAAAGAGCTGTAGTAAGGTATGTTTTTTTTTTAACTGACTTTCAAGTTTGGATATTTTTAGATGATAAAAAAAAATATCTCAAAAGCTTTCTTAACATTTCAATGGAGTACAAAACAACAATGCCACAAAATATAAAAGCAAATATAAAAATGTGTATCTTATGCTGAAAGTGTGTCCATTAAAAAAAAGAAAAAGAAAGAAAAGTAAGAAAAAACAATAAAAACATGATTAGTACTAGTTCATGTTTAACTTGTATGTCCTTTCTTTTGATCTGACTATTAACAAAACAAGTGTGACTGAACAAAACAAAACAAAAAAAAATATTTTTTGTTGTTTTTTTATAATTCCTTTATTTTAAATTGCTCATAAAGATAGTATACTGACTGCTGCTTTTGTCCAGCTTATCACTCTCATTTTTACAATTCAGTCTTAAGTTAATTTGCTTTAGATGTGATGATTCACTGCTAAACTAATTTGTCAATATTTTTTTCCTAACCTTAACCCTCACATAAATGGTTTCATTATAAAATGTATGAAAAGACATTTTTAAAACCTGAGGAAAAGCATGAAAACTTTTTTTTTCCATATAGGGCTGTGTATTTTGTTTAATCTTGAATTATAATTGTTTTAAGATTAAGACCAAAAAAGAATTGCTTTCACTTCTAAACACAAAATTTTCAAAAACAATATATTTTGTCGTGAACCTCTATAATCTTTTGATTATTCCCATAGTTTGTACATGTTATAAAAATCTTTTCAACATACATATTTCTTTAACATTCTTCTTAAGAAGATAACATTTTCAGTCCTAAAATAAGCAATGGTAATGAATTCCTCTTCCTTATTTCTTTGATGGCTTTCTTCTGCCTTTTAGGCTGATAGAGCAACTTAAGCTGGAGGAGCCGGAGAAAAAGGTATTACTTACAGTGTTTGGTTCTGACGTAGAGGTCAAGGCTGGAGGCACTTCAGAGACAAAGCCATCTTTTGTCAACTTGGAGAACAAGACCATGACTGAACTTTTGGACATGGGGCTCAACATGGCTAATAGCTACCCACTAGTGCCTATTGAGCAGTCGCATGAGTAAGTCAGCAAAGTATAAATTACATTGACTGAAATTTTTTAGGTTTGAGTTATATTTTTTGTTCTTAGATCTTTTTCATCTATCTTCAACTGTGTTAGTTGTGGGATAATCTCATCACGGCTTATCTTGTCAAATGGTTTGCTGTAATCAATGAAGAAGAGGTATACCTCTTTTTGTATTTGCAGAGCTTGTTCAATAATAGTTTGAAGGATGTAGATAGCATTTGTTGTAACTTTTTTGTAAGATCATTCTTAAAAGTATTTTTGTGATTTGACTTGTAACACTGATCTTCATATGTAATTCACTTTGTTGTCCCTGGGTTCTTCAGCATTGCTATAAATATAGATTTGGAGATGTCTGGTGGAATATGTCTTTGTCATAGATGTTGTTCATTAATGTTGTGATCTTATCAATTTCTTAGTCTTCAAGTATTTATAAAAGTTGCACTGACTGTGTCTGAGCCAATTGCTTGGCTGATTTCATCTTTCTCATTTCTGCCTGTATCACACCTTTCAGTATAGCCCAGCAAAATAATGTTTCATTACATTCTAATACTTTCTATGGTCTTCTAAAAGTTCCCTTATATACTCTGTCCATCTATCCAGGATATTTTTTTTTCTTTTTCCATAATGATGTCACTGTTTTTTGAATCAGCTTTAGGCCTCCTGTGGATGAGCAGATTTTCTTTCCACAGATTTCTTCAGTTGTTTCTGTACATGATCTACTCATTCCTGATTGCTATATGCAATGTTTATATTTCACAGCAAATAAAGGTGCCTTCATGTACACACCCAAATTTCACATTTGCGTAATGCAGTTTCTCTCTAAGGTGCCTAGCCTGTTTAAAACGTTTATTATAAATGTTCATAGAATTACAATGCTTTGATCATACTGATTTTTCATTAGAATCTGTAGGTTTTTTTTATTGATATTTCGCTAGGAAATAGGAAAGTGCAGAAAATAGACATACAAAACAAAAATTTTTGGGGCTGGAAGTTCTTGAGGGCATCTAAATACCAGACTAAGTAGCCTCTAAATGGAAGGCATTTAAAAACTTACTATATAAAAAATACATATGCAATGAGAGTTAAAAAGTAAGGAGCTACGGGCATGGAACATTGACTGCTTTATTATGAATTATAAATGTGTTGTGTTATTCTATTTTTTTAATGAGTTCCATATTTTTCATCTTCAGCTTCCAACACCTTCATACATATATGAGATTCAAACAGAGCAATTTTATCAATCCATTATGGAAAACAGACATTTACCTGTGTTTTGCATTTGCTCTCTTCACCTTTAACACTAGAGAATAAATTTACAAATCTTCATTTTTGGGAGATAAATAAAGAAAATCAAGTCTTGTCTTCTTTATGTCAAAGTCATTGTTTTTATTTTCTACAAATATGGGGGCCGGAACTTTAGCTATTTATAGATTTTATGTACCTTGTTTTTATTGTGCTCAGTGTGAGCTTGCGTTTTGTCATAGGCCAATCTCATTTACTGGTCTTTTAAATATTAGATGTTACTTTCAAGCACTCAATTAATTCAAAGGAAAATATTTCAAAAGTGACTATGGGGGCTTTTTTTATCTTGTTAATGAATTTTCTTCCTCTGCATTTTACTGACAGATCAATGGATACAGCAGTGAGAGCACTGAGTACTAGAGGTTGCACAGCTTTGGGCCCCGCCCTTTCCCTTTGTATGGGTTATGTGAGCAAAACACCCAGTTCTGAAGTGGTGCTCTGCACTGATGGAGAGCCAAATGTCGGGATAGGATCTCGAAGGGGCATTCCTACAGACTTTTACAGACAGGTCTGTGCCAGCATGATGTGGCGAAGTTTTTGAGTTGTCAATGCAAGAGCAAAACAAAATTCATATAGTTATCTTGGTGATGATTGTGTTTATTTTATCAGCAAGTAAAGGACACTTAAAAAAATCAAATATCTTTGCCCATACTTTGCCATGTCCCATTTCAACTGTGGCATTTTATCATGTGTTGATGTACTCCCTTGACTACAGATTGGCACTTATGCCCGTGAGAAGAATGTCACTGTCAACATACTTGCCATGGAGGGAGCATCTGTGGGTTTGCAGACTGTTAGCCAAGCAGCAGAGCTTTCAGGAGGCACCACAAATAAACTCAACCCTGCCGAGATTGTACGCCAGCTCCGTCTGATTGCCCAGAACGAAGTGATTGCCAACTATGTCACTGTTACATTCTTTTTACATCCCGACTTTGTGTTTGATGAACCTGACTTTGCAGATGTGAGGTTTTTGTTGTTTTTTTTTAAGTTTTTAGTTACCATCTAATTTTTTATCTTACTTTTTATTGTCCCCTATAACATATGTTGAATTGCCTCATCGATTCTTGTTAGTTAAGATAATCTTTTTTTTTTGACTTAAAATTTGAGACAATTTTATCCTGTATCACTTATGCCAGTCACAAATTTAACAATGTTTTACTTTGCAGATTATTACTGAATTTGTAGCAAGATAGTAAGGAAGTAACTCTATGTTGTTAGCTCTGCCCCACTATTTGAAAGTTACGGGGTTTTTTTGTTTTTTTGTTTTTTGTGAATACCACTTTTCACTCATCACACAAAATTTAAATGAAAATTGGCAACTTTCATTTTGAAGGCATACAACCTCTCATCATCTGACTTTATATTTTTATCAGAACTTGAGCCGCTTGGAAAAGGAGGTTGGAGCAGTGAGAAAAGAAACAGACTTGTCTTTCCGCTTTAAACTGAAAGATCCCAGCAAATCAAAATCTGTCAAAAATGTGCCATTTCAGGTAAGTGTAACATTCCTTAAATTAAAAATACTTATTAGGCAACTTGCAGATACAAGGTAATATGGTTTTGTGATGACATGCTACAAATCCTGCAGCAACCAAAATAAAAAGGTGAGAAAGCAATATCAAGGCTTCGTGTTAGGAAGCCAGTTAAATGAAATCTTGGGGCAGTTTCCATTACATGTCCGATCTATAGTACTTTCTCTTGTCAAAACATGTGAATGATCTTGTTTTTTTCTATTAGCCCCACATATTTTATGCATTGAAGAACTCCTAATATCACCTGATCTGAGGGATAGACCTTGACGAATCAAACTTCAGCAGTACATTATACAGAGGGTATATCTTATAACAAGTCTATGTCAGATTGAGTTATACTGTGCGTTTATCTTTTGCTTGTTTAAAATGACATTCAATAGATAAGCCTACTTGTCAAACTTTGAATGGTACATGATGTCACAGATGATTATGCAGATTTTGATTTTTAATACTTGCATTAAAGGAAACAGAGTCTGCCTAAATATTTTCCTACCAATAAGTATCTTTCATAATTATTCTGTAACTAAACAGCCATAAAATTTCAAATTGTGTATAAAATCATAATCATGTTCCCTAAATGCTTCAGAATAAATCAATAATAAGTTATTATAATATGTGAGGCGTTCTGGGCGAATCAGGCGGAAGTCGCACGACCTAGTTTTGAGATACAGGCCTTTGAAGATAGGAATCGACTTCAGAGACGAAAATTTTTTTTTCTTTTCAAATGAAAGATTATCCATTTCTACAACATTTCCAACCAGAAAGTATGCTGAATACAGCTTAATTTACGAGTAGTTAAGATTTTTGTGAGGCTACCTCTTCCAAAAGTTGTTAAATTTTCTCAGTGTAAAGCAGATTTTGAAGTTTTTCGGACATCTATAATCTAGACCTACATAGCCTAAACCCTATCATATTTGGTATCGTTGGAAAGGATTTTTCAAGAAGTATTCGGTTTCGCCCTCAACTTAGCGCCCTGGTTTAAATGCAATCAATGAAAGAACAGTAAATAGTGTAAACAAACCTAAGAAAAATGTTCGATATGTTGCCAAATTAAATATTTTAAGGTCAAAATTTGCTTGACCCATGGACCAGTAGTTTATACTAAAATGAAATTTAAAAACAGGAAAAAAAACATAAAAACAATATTTGTATGAAATTAAAAACACAACAATTGACAATAAGTGTAATAAATTGATTAAAATCTGATTATAGATAAAGATATCATTATTCACAACCTGAACTTTTTTTTTTAACTACCATGGGGTATCAATTATCTGGCTACCGGAAGTGTTGTTACCAAGGCCTGTCGAGGCTTTTTCTGTCGATCCTGATTCATCCTTTCTTCTGTCGATCCAGTTCCACTAGCGCAACGTTCAATCATTACGCACGTTCTATTTTTCTTCAGATAATAAATCCTTTTATTTGTTTGACTTCGTTGCAATATTTTCAAGGACAATTTTGATAGCAAAACCCTTTGTTTACCTGCTTCTATCAACTCAAGAGCTTTTAATCTAGACAAGCTACTAGATCTAATCTAGATCTAGGCCTAGATCTACATAGAGATTTCTAACAAGATGGAGAAGTGTAATCATGACTTGGCTCATACCATCGCAAAACTTCTTAACCAGTTTAATGAAGCCAACTTTCTCTCCGAAGGACTTGAGGATCTAATCCACGAGTATTTTCTTCATAATTCTGGTGATCAGTCTGATTGTGAAAGTGACGAAGATGATGACAATACTTTAGAAGCTGAAGAGGACACTGTGGTAATTGATCACTTGCTTTCAATTATCGAAGTTGAAGCCAGCAAAGGTGAGCTAGATCTAGATCTAGGCCTCTCTCTAAAAAAGATGATAATTTTTTACTTGGTTTTACATAGACCTAGATTCTAGATTGAAAGTTACATTAAAGTCAGCAGATTAAATCAAATCCGTTTATCAGAAACAAAGAATTTAGATTTTGTTACAGCATGAAATAGATGTAGATTTATATCTAGATTTACATGATTGCTGTTACTGTTAGTCTAATTCAATAATTTTGCCAGATGTTACGAGTTATCAAAATTCCTGTATTTTTCATAGATGATGATGAATTCACACCGCTTGTTGAAGTGAGTGATTTAAGTTCAGATTTTAAATATAACTTCAAGTCATGATTAATAAAAAAAAAAAAAAACAAGCCTATGCCATTAAACAGCTCTTAACTTTGATCTGGCTAATAATTCGAATAAATTTATACTGGTGATAATCAATTTTTTATTACAACAAAGAGGATTTTGTTGCGACTCCACTAAACTCAAATTTAGACACCACCCAGACCCCCTCCCCCCTCCCAAATAAATTTTTAAAAAATAAAAATAAACACAAATAGTTATTTCATTCTTTTGAGTAAAACTGGCTTAAAGATTGAAACAAAACATACTCTAAATAAAATTCTGGGACCTTAAAAAATGCTTTTCTGTAGTTTGAGTTAAAATATTTTTTTTTAAAACAAATCAACTTACTGGTTGGCATGTATACATGATTATTTGGAAATTATTTTGTGAAGCTTGATTATTACAATAGATTGAAGAGTATTTGATTGATGCTATTTAATCAGCAATCAAGGTTTTTTTTAACCCTTATTCAAAAAGGTAACAAATTTACAAAGTCTAACAATTTGATTGCTTTGTTTGTGCAGATTCCGCAACTTATGGGGAACGAGAAAGGCAATGTTTTGTGCCAACTTATGACTCGCAGCACTTTTTCAAGGGTTGCGGTCGGCCACTTCAGTGAATCAAGAACCTGCAATACTTCAGCCTCACTGCAGAACAACCTGGAGTTTGTGTCAGGAGGGTTGAGCAAGGTGGCCCAGCTGAAACCAAGGTCATCCTGACTTTGAACCCATCTGCATCCTTTCCTACAGAAATTGCTCCACCAGGCCTGTCTCGTGAAAGGAGGAACTGTTTGTTCCATAATATTCGTCAATATGTTAAACCTGGGCTGGAGGACATCATGTGTCATAAGCCATAAATCATTTAAAATAAATAAATTAGACTGTTTATTCCTCTTGGAGTACCTGATATTTCATTTGAATTAGGGTGAGTTGAAAATTAATTTTAAGAATATTCTTTGTTTTAGTGGTGCTTTTAAAACAAAGTCTTTCTCTAGAGAGCACATTCTTCTTTTTTTTTTTCACTGTACCTAATAATTTAAGCTTCAAGTTTGAAATATTTTTAGAATGTGTGAAAGAGTTGTGTATTACTATTAGGTTAGTCTTTTGCTTTGTAATTTAAAACAAATTTCTTCTCACCACTATGGTCCTTCCCACAACATTTTCTTTAGTTTATTTATTTTTTTATTAATACCACTTTCCTATTCAACTGTATAATTTTTTTTCTAATTCCTAAAAATTCAGGAATACTTTTTCCTACAACATAATTGTATTACGTAAACGTGTGTAACTAAGACTGCAACAGAATTTTTACTCTCTCTCTGAAAAATCCAGTACGACTCTTTGACTTGATTGGGACATTTTACATTGAAACTAATAAAAGTGTTTAATATAAAACCTAAAACAATTGTCTGATTTCATGTAAAAAATGTTTTTTAACCTTCAAAAAGTATTGTTGATCCATCCGTTGTATTTTTCCCCATTTAACTTCTCATAATGAACCGTTTCTATTTATATAACAAAATGCAATATGGCCGCCGTAACCATAGCAACCGTTATGCAACTTTATTTTTCTATGTGTCTCATACTTTACTGTATTAGTGGCAATATGAATTCAATAATCTGTTCTTAGCATTCGAAGTTTATTTGTCAGTTATAGTCTTCATTATTTGTCTCTTAAATACTGCTGTCGCCTGTTATGTAACCTCTGTCTTCTTGCATTCTTTTGCCTTCAAACAATTTTTTTTATGAAAAAATTGTCATCTATCATATCTGACATATCTACCCTATAACTTTCAGTGTGTTTCAATAAGTTAAAACATTGGTTGCTAAGGAAAAACAGCTTCTGAAATTTGACAAACTTTAACTTCGATTTTCTCAAAATTTGTGTCAGTCAGAATGTGTCTACCTCACCAACTTTAAATCGGAATATCTCTGGCTACATATAAGATAGAGCTATAATTTTTTCACCCACTTAAAGGGAAGAAACAGAGCTTTCACATGCTACCCATAACTTATAATGCCAAAAAATCGACTTGTGCCTGATTCACCCTGGTTGCCTCACATATGATGTATAGTTTATTTGTTTCAGTTTTAACTATTTCACTTTTAATGCATCTGAATTTGTTTGTTCAGCCAAAATGTCATTTGAGATCATTTGGAATGATTGATAAGTCTGGAATTCACTTATAAATATACAACAAAAATAATTTGACAAAGCATATGATGAGGTTCACTTTGCAAGCACAAAGAGTAATATCATCAGTTAGAGATGAAGAATCTTTTTACATGTATTTAAAAAAATGCTTATCACTTCTCAATGCTCAAATATGCAAAATTTAGAAGTCAGAAAAAGATATTAACAAAATGTCAAATGATAGTTTATAAAAAATATTTCTGGAGTCTTCTGAATGCTTCTAGGTTGGATTTATTTTATGCCTTTTAAGTTGGTAGAATAATTTTTCATGAAACAGCATACGTGGATTCAGGCAATTTTAAATTATGTCTGATACGTAGAAGTTTAATTCTAATATTACTAACAAGTATATCTCAAACAAACCTTCATGTAATATTTTTAAGGTTCTGTTTGTTAAAACTGTAAGGTCTCATGTTAATCATTGATCATATAATTACCAACACATGAATCTTGTGCTTACTTTTCTCCTCTTTGATAGGAACATTTACCTCGTATCAGATGTGGAAACAATTCAGTATTCAACATTATTTCAAATCATTCTTGTAAGCTTTCCACATTCAATTATAAGATGAAGAGGGTCATAGAGGTTGTGATACAATGTTATTCTAAACTGCCGCTTTCTTCCCTTGCCTAATCCCAAAAACCCTTAATCAGGTCCAGATAGTCTACACACGCAACTCAGACGGCATGAAGTGTTTGAGGGTTCTCAGTAAAAGCACAGAGGCTACAAGAGACAGGCAGCGCATGGAAGAGGTATAAACTAAAAGCATTCCTTCCTTTTCTTTATACAATTTTCCTACCCTTCTCCTCATTTTCTCTATTTTTACCTATTTATATAGCTATCATCTCTTGCTTTTGTCCATCTTTATGAGAACTGTATTATTTAAAAATAGGTTGGAAAATTTATTTATTATTTTATGTCCACTAGAGAGATGATATTGAGATCTAATTCTTATAAACTGTTTTGTAATGGGTATGTCTTTGGGGTCCAAGCAAAAAGTGACTGATCTTTCAATTTTCACAAACAAATAGCAAGGGAAGTGATTATTAATAACTAAATAAGTAGTAGATCATGCGACATCTCATGACAAACATATTTATTAAGCTATAGTTTGCTGTGAACTACTAGTGATTTCAAGAGGGTAGTTTCCTCTCATTCCAACAAAAACTAACAGTCTCTTTCTTATTTGATAGAATATCAATGTGGCTGTGATGGGGGTGGCAGCTATGAAGACCACAGCAAACATGGCTAAAGCAGGCCAAGGGATACAGGCCCAGCAACATTTGTAAGTATCTTGAGAAGTCATAGTGGTTTCTCTAAAGAGACTGAATTAATTGTTTGTAAGAACTTACTATGATTAAAATAGAGAAGATACAAGATGATTACAGCCTCAAGAGAGTTTGTCATCACGGAAATGAGAATAAATCTATGACTCTCTCACATGCAGGAATGAAATTAGTAAAAGACTGTCTTACCCATCTGCAAGGATTTGTAGATTTCAATCAATGCCATGTCAAAATTAGATTTGATCCTAATCTAAATCAACAAATCTTATATGTCATCCAGAGGAATGAATTACTAACTGAAAATATTCATTATTGAGACTGAAAAGCATTTTATTATCTATGTACCTTGCAAATATGATAACATGTTAATTTTATGAACGATTTTAATGAAGCAATACCTATCTCCGTTCTTAAAGATTGCAATTTATTTGATTAGTCATATTTTCTTTTTTAGTTTTGTATACTGTGCTTGTTTAAAGTAAACAGCCATAATCTTGGCTTGCATATGATCTTAAGATTTCAGAACGAACAGTGGTATGTCTTTATGGTCAAGTCAGCTTTTTTGCAGAATCTTTATTTATTTGAGTATACAGCTAATGAAAAACACTTTCACATCAAAAACATATAAGATAATGCAGTGGTCTCAAAACTTTTTAGCTTTCTCAGGTCTGTTACTTAATTGACGTACACTAAAATTTCAATAAGAGGAATTACATTTTTACTTCATTCGCTCTTGCAGGAAGAATGTAAAGCGGCTTGTGAAGCGTGGGGCAAGGTCATCTGAGCAGTTAGAAGAGAGATTGGCCTTCAACGCTGAGGCTGAAGACTGGGATGATGAGCTCTTTGATAATGTCGGAAGTTATGTAAGTCTAGTCAACTGCATTGCGTTAAAGCTTCATTTTGAGAAAATTTACTTATGCTTTAGCTCTATGTATTATCAATTTTTAAAAATATTTCATGGAAAGTAAAATTCCTTTTGGTGTATGTGGCTTTGCTAGATGCAATAAGATACATAGTTATAAAAGCATGATTTCCTTGGTAACTTTACATCACACTCATAAACAATTTTTTGAAAATCATTTCAAGTTATAAGCATGCTTTGCTTATAAGGTGCTTCATTTGAAATACATTTTTATGATTTCTTTATGCATAATAACATAAATTCACTCACATCCAAGATACTCCTTGTACTTATTCTCTCACCCAACTGCTTCAAGCATTTTATCCCTTGTTACTATACATGCCTCTTTTATTTCTGATTAAGTCCTTTACTCTCTGTTTATCAATCTGTCCATCTAAGCACCTCTCTATAATAAATCTTTTTATTTGTCCTTTTTTTTGTATCATAAGTTTTTCTGTCTACCTATCTATCTATCTACCAGCCTGAATAACAAAGTACATTCTTTTATTTTTTATTTTGATTCATCTATTGATATCTATATCTATATCTATCCATCTTTTCATATTCTTATCTTTATCACCATGATTTTCCATTTTGATTTAACCTTTCGCATGCAACTTCTTTATCCTCTCTTTTGCCTTCACTTTATTCATTTTTCTAACACATTGTTTTTGAAGCAGTATTGTTGATCAGTGCCTGTTGTGACTTTCTTCTGATATGTCTTTTCTCTGCCTTGACTCATATACACACTATCCTGTTGCAAATTCAATTATTTCAGGTATTACCACAAACTATGAGTGACAGGAGCATGGCTATGGTGCAGCAAGTCGGTTTTACAAATAAGATGCGTCAAGCAGCCGTGTCCAGCAAAATGGATGCAGTTTTTAACCGAAAGATGAAACCACAAACCAAGGCTGCCTACTATCAATATAAAGATGACTAATAAAGAGATAAAAGATTCAGATTGAACCACATTAAGAAAATAAAGGACAAGGTTGAACAATTGTCACACATTCTTACGGAAATAGATAGCGTTGAGACAAATGTGCAATAATGCAAAAAGAAAACAAAATAAAAAACACTTACGGGAAGTAACAGGGATGTTCAATTTGGACCATTTTTGATGAGTTATTTAGCTTTTTTATTGTAAGGATAACATTAACACCAGCTATCACTCGGTTTTTTGGGGGATGGGGGAGAGGGGGAGAGAGGGTAGAATTCATGTCCCTAAAATTATTTTTCTCATGAAATAAAGGATCATAAATAAAAGATGTGTTCAAATTTAAATAAAAACGTCACATATTTTTTTCTTGTTTTTTTTTTTTTTTTTCGTCATTTACATGAACTTCTAAGTTGTTGAATTACGTGATATAACTCTTTTTTAATTATCACTCAGTACATTAAATTCAGTATAAGAAAGATTTAATAGTATTGCTGTATACATGTTGATTTACATCTTCAAAAATTTAAAGTGTTTTTTTTATATGGAATTTAAGATCTAGTAAAAAAAATTCAAGCGGCAAATTTGAAAGATTAGTTATCACCTTCATTCCACTCTGACGATATTTTATTAACCATTTTCTCTAAATTCATTTACTTCATTACAAATACAATTGGTAAATTTATAGATCTTATTAACTATAAATTATTTAACACAATATAAATTGAATATATATGTATATATATATATAAATTCTTTTTCTTTCCGTTTTTTTTTCTGCTCCTGGTTTTATTATATAGTTGCAGCTTGAAGAAAAATCAATGAACTGGAAAACATTTATTAAGTTGTTATGTATAGGCTCAATACAGAAACATACTGACAGAAATACGTTGGACGTAAGCTTGAAGAGCGTTAATTTCTTTGCTTTTAAATACATTTATATCAACTTCATTTCCATTCTTGTTTTCATCAAAGATAATTCATTTATTTCATAACAATGCAAAAAAAATGAACATTATAGTATGACACTTTTGTAAGCTTTGTAATTTCTCATAATTGATACACTTAGTTGTTGTTTTTTTTGTCCCTTTGGGTATGAAATAGTGTTTGGGATAAATTAAACTTGTTGCGATGGAAATAGCTTCAATATTGATTTTGCAATGTGAAAAGAACACATTTGGATTAATATATGTACAAATTCTGAATAGTGGTACTTTGCATTTCCAGTACACCCTATCAGTTTTCTGTAATTTCATTTACGATTTCTTTTGACACCAAGAAAGCCTGTCCTTCTTGAAAAAAAAATTATAAAAAAAGTATGAAAACAAAAATGTGAAAGACAAAATTTGCTACAATTGATGAAACATTTTACTGATTTAATTTAGGCAGCATGGAAGTTGGAAAACTGTTCAATTACTTTTAACGGAGCCCTTTGATGTTGAAATCGCTCGTTAGTTCTCAGTTATCAGAATACATTTTGTGCTTTTGAACTTTGCAGTTAATGAATTACTAAATTTATTTGTTTCTTAAAAGTATAATTAATATAACTTTATTGTTATCATTTGTGTTGATGATCCTGTAAAAAGCATCTAAAATTCAATATTGTTGGCTACTTATTGTCAGTCAGCCATATGAAATTTACCACATGTATTGGTATTCAATAAGTATTTTAGAACAGCGCTTTCACTGCAGCCCTAGCAGTTTTTATACTTAATGGAAAAATAAACATAAACACACCTTAAGCATTTGAGAGAAAGTAATGACACTAATTAGGCTGCTTTTCCACATTTTCATCAGTTATTCAAACCTCATATGCTAATCATTTGCTCACTTCTTTCTTAAGAGTCCTATTTTCATACACTTTACACAAAAAGAGACATACTAGCCTTTCACTGGCGCAGAAAATGGCCAGAAGATTCAAACCTTTCCATTCCTGGTACAATTTGCTCTTCTCATAGAGCTTTCTCAAGCCTTTGCAATTGCCATTCCTTTAGAGATGAATATTTTCATGTTTTTCACATTCAATCATGAGTATATTGCTGTATGAATTGCATTCAACAATATTTTTGTACTGTGATTAAAATATTAATGCATAGCTATGCTCTCACTCTTATCATCTGTATAATAAAGCTTAATGATTTCTTTGAAGGATTTATTATCAGTCATTATGATTCTCCCATCTTAGTTTTATGTTATAAAATTGTGATAAATAATTACTGCTATTAACATCAGTGTATATCATTATTTGTATTACCCATATACTTCTCATCATGATCACTATTGAATTTTTGTTTTTAATTATCGTTTTTCTTTTTTCTTTTGTTAATACAAAGTTATTCTTATTATTATGACTATTTTTTGTTGTTGTTATTATTATTATTATTATTATTATTATTATTATTATTATTATTATTATTATTATTATTATCATCATCATCATCATCATCATCATCATCATCATCATCATCATCATCATCATCATCATCATCATCATCATCATCATCATCATCATCATCATCATCATCATCATCATCATCATCATCATTATAAATAATTGTGATTGCGGTGGTGGTGGTAGTAGTAGTAGTAGTAGTAGTAGTAGTAGTAGTAGTAGTAGTAGTAGTAGTAGTAGTAGTAGTAGTACTAGTAGTAGTAGCAGCAGCAGCAGCAGCAGCAGCAGTATTAGTAGTAGTAGTTGTAGTAGTAGTTGTCGTTGTTGTTGTTGTTGTTGTTGTTGTAGTAGTAATTTTGTTGTTATCATTGTTGTGGGTTTGTTTGTTTGTTTGTTTTTTTGTTCGCAGCAATATCTCCCATAATTTGATATGTATTTTGTTTAAAACACAAATTGAAAAAAAATCTGTAGAGCTGCTTCAACATGTTGTCCTTCCAGAAGTTTAAAATATGCAGATCCATCCAAAAAAAAATCAAAACTAGGGTATTTTTTCCATTTAATATTTTTTTTAGTTTCTCTCTGCTACAGTTTATACTTGTTAAATCAGATGGTATATTTTATAATTTAAAGCTCATTTCATATTGTGACAGTTTTACCATGGGCAACAAATCTGTCAAGTGGTTATTGATCTGAAAGAAATATACCTATTCAATCTCTATAACATTTTCATTTAAATTAACTAAGATGGCTACTTCCTTTTTTTAATCAATAGAATGATTCGTTTTATCTTTTACTATCCTGAAAACACATGTATTGAGTATGTATGGGCAGAGGGGTAAAGAACGCATGCAGATATAAATATAGTTATAGGGTTAAAATAAAAATAAAATCAACCATTTCGGTGCTTTTACATGATCTTTTTTAATTTTTTTTTTTTTACAATTCAATACATTTAAATAAAATACAGAAATGGAACCCTATATTCTGAGATTAAACAAATCATTTTCATTATTGAGACCAATTTTTATATTAACTATTGAATGGCCAATCATGTAGGTCATTTTTAAAAACCAATTTCATAAAAGACAATCAGCTTAATTATCATTTTAATTATAGAGATGATATCGTGAGCACAACAAAAGCGAGAGAAATGAGATGACAAAGACTCACATGTAGTAATCATTGCAAAGAAAATTTTGAGCTTTTTTTTCAAGTAGTTGAATAAACATGAGATGGAACTATTAACTTGAACCATTGAACTCTTAAACCTATGTAAGTGCCTACACATAGGAAATATTATTTTTATTAAATATCAGAGTTGTGTTCGCACCACACCATATTCTAGTCTTTGCAGATTTTTTATATCTCAGATTTATTTTGCTCATCCAAAGATATGGAAGGTAGTTTTGTATTTATTGCCGATGAGCTTATGTCGTTCAGTTTGCTGTTTATTCTAGATCCCGTGACAAATCAGCATAAGGTGTAATCGCCATCCTCATGAGCAATATGATTTTATGGGGGGACAACTTGGGCCATAGTTTCAGCGCTTTTCCTGCACTCTGTTGTTTCAATATGTACTTCTATAAAAGTACATTGTGCTAATAGGTGACAGGTTTAAAACCTGCAAATCAAAATCTTTATTTATTATGAGATTTGACATACACAAGTACACAGCATCAAACGTAAAAGCTATTGACTTTTAACAAAAAGTAAAAAAAAAAATGATCCACAATAAACACTAGTTCTAGAGCACCAAAGGATATCACGTTTACGATACTTATTTATTATTCTTTATCGATCTTCAGTAACTATTACATTTGTAATATTTATACTTTGAATAAAAATGAAAAAAAAATGTAAAACAATAATGTAGGGTCTAATCGCAGTTATTAAAGGTCACAACAAGTTGGAATTTTTTTGGTTGCTGTTGTCTGAAACTTAACTAAAGCAGATATTGGAATAATAATCTCATTTTTCGCTTTTCCCCGAAAATGTAAATGAAATCTGAAGTGATAGGATTTAGAAATTTTTAAGAAAAAGACAATGCAATTGTAATTTTATTCTTAGAAGTCTGAAAGTAAAAGAAACAGTTGTGGAGTCATTGTCGTGGGCAAATCAATAGAGTAGTAGTTTTTAAATAGCATAATTCAATTTCTTAAAAAAATTATTTTGATTTTTTAAGATTACATATTTTACAATGAAAATTGTGTCACAATCATAATCGAAGTTGAGCACGCACTCTTACAGATCAAACATGTGTTAGAGAAAAGTATAGTGCACTTTTTCATACTAAGGAGAAAACTCCGATTTTACCAACACAAATCGTTGAAAGAAAAAAAAGAGAGACGTGGAGTAAAAAACAGATATAACTGATAAAGAATGGGAAGGGACAGAATGGCAAAAGGAGTGAAAAAAAATCTAAATATATATATATATATATGAAGAGACGAAGGAGATAAAGAAGAAAAGACGCAACGTGAAAGAGAACTGTGAGAGGCATGTTGGAAAAAACCGCGCGGCGGACAATTACTAATAAGGCATTGCCATGAAGACACGATCAAATAATAATAGTAATGTTTGAATTAATAAATGTCAATGAAGGTAGCAAATTTCTTCAGTTAGTCCTAGACTTGTAGTTTTTATGTTAAAAGTTACGTCTCGGCGTCCATTATTTGTTGACAGTCACCCTTTGCATGTCATTTTATCAGCTAAAAACACATTTGATAGATGATGTCATGGCCTAAACTAGGAAATAATTTAGGTGAGTCCAATTTCTCCTCTTTCATCTGTCTACCTAAGGCAGCTAGGTAAAGCATTACACATTATCAGATTTTTACAGTTAAGAAGGCCAAAAGCAGACTGATGAGTGCAGATTAGAAGTGAAAACAAGACTCATACAATTATTCTCCTCCTCTGTTTTGCTGCTGCACCTGGCTTTTCTTAAAAATGTCTCTTCATGTGTCGCGCTAGAAACTATTCTCTTCGAGCTTAACATAGGCTCTATTTTTTAAATCAAAATTTCCTCATAGTTTTGAATAAAAAAGATTTTTATCTGTTAAGTCGACAAATCTTTAAACAATTCTGTACAAAAACGAGATGTGGCCTAAATGTTCTAAACCCATAGTTCAATGCAATAATTATTTTTAAATGGACAGTTGATTACTTTACGCTCAGAAAATTTTGAGGCAGTATAATATTATATACCAGTTGGCAATTTGGCAATACTCCTATATAACAAATATTGATTCATTTACAAAATTGTAACAGACGCGAGTATCATGCATTTGCTGTTGCCACATTATGTTCTCAATTACTTTTTACAATTTTTTTCTTTTTCATGAAAAGTCTTGCGTGAAAGATTTAGCTAAGGTAAAAAAATTGAAAGCTTATTGTTGCAAGATTATAGGAACGGATCATCACATTAATTTCGAGAAGAAAAATGGACTCTGGAATTGTAATATTATCAAGATTAGACGATAAATGAAATCTTTAAAAAAATTACATTTTGCTGCTAAGGAAACACTTTGAGGTTATCAATATGTATCATAAAGTCTAAAGATCCACACCGAATCAATCTCCGGGCTTGTTTGGGTGGGTCATTTTTTTTAATCATGTTCATGGTATTTTTTTTCCAATCTTTATACGTGATTCAATTTTTAGTCTAGTTGTCGATGAAGAAAATTTTATGTTAGCCAATATAATCGGACTTTCTTTGTGTGTGTCCATTGTAACAGCAGCTACAACACATTTCCATTCTCCTAATTAAAGTTGCTTTTCTGAACGAGTCCGCCATTGGTGCCTTTCTTTGACCCTGGTGAGGTCGCATTGAACATTCCCTCTGCTAGCTTGTGACTGATGTAGTCATATAGGTGTTTCCATGCCAGTTCCATTTCCTTCGTAAACTTGTCTCCCAAGCGCATCTTTAACCCATCTCTTATTGCTGGCCACAAGAACTGAAAAAAAAGGATATATAGATGGTTGATTGGGAAATTGATAGAGAATTACATAATTTTATAATGACGGTTGTTTCTGCTGTTGGGAGAACGCTATAGCAGCATAGAAGGATCTTTGTTCACGCAGATATTAGATATTGACAGATGTTACAGAACGAAAAGAGAGAGAGAGAGAGAGAGAGAGAGAGAGAGAGAGAGAGAGGGAGGGAGAGACAGACAGACAGACAGACAGGCAGACAGACAGAGCAAGAAAGAGGGAAAAATAAGTCTTGCATCATTCCAAATCATTCGCCTAAAGATATTGTTCCTATTGTGACTCGAAATTCAAATAATCTATACATTATGTTCCTACAAACTTAAACTAAACTTGAAAAAGCTTGCAAGTTCATATTTTTTCTAGATCTAAAACACAATAAAAGATACATGTTTTACCCATTTTCTTTGCAAAAACTAACTTTAAGTTTGAAGGGAAAATAATGTGATAAAAACGCATGGTATGAATGAGAGTGAGAAAAGATAAGAACCATTTTACTGAGCTTTTTGCCAAACACTACTAAATAAAAATCTTTTGTATACCTTCGAGTGAAAACCTGACTGATCAAAAATCGCCTGCTTTATTAAGTTTTAGAATTTTTTTTTTTTTTACTGTTTTCCACTTAAACATTGATTTTTTTTAACTCTCCAATAACTATTTGGTTATAGTTTTTTTGTCCGGAGTCCTGCTATGAAATGTGCGTTCTTGGTTGAACGGCATGACAACGACAACATGACCTTGTTCACCCTGTTACATTATTTCAAAAATGTCAAAGTTTCTTTAAAAGTATTTTATTTGGGAATGGCTGCGGCACGATAATATTCCATTCGATTTAAAGGTATTGCTAGTTTCAAAAAATTTTTCTTTTCTTTTCTTTGCATTTTCTTTTTTATTTAACCCTGTGGTATTAGTGAGCAGAGACACTAGGTGTGTTCAATACGATCAGCGCTCACCGTGTTTTGTTAAAATGTTACCTAAGATTATAGTCGGGTCGTTTCAAAAGCGGCTCGGTAATCTTATACTGAAACGAAAAGAATGTAACTAAAATTGAACAGAATTTGTCAGCATCAAATAGCATCTCCCTTGAAGATCAAGTTTTCACTCATTTAAGAAAAGGATTCACTGAAGCACCCAAAATGTGTATATTTTGGCGTAGACAGCAGGCATGGTATAATATTTTCCTGTGAAACACGATGACCCTGCTGGTAGAAAGTACTTCTTGGTTGTATATCTTTTTGAGTAAGGTTCTAGAAGATATAACAGTACTTCATTGATTACATCAAGGCACTTGAGTACGTCATAATGAGATAATCACCCAATTAACACAGTTGAAGATAAAAGGAAAAGATCTACGAGTGATCAAAAACGTACCTCAAACAGACGGAAGAAATGCGAGTAAATGGGAAAATCAGCTCACTTTAAAAAAGTAACTGTGATGCCAGACATGTATGTGTGCTTTCCCTGAACCTTTTATCTATGTACAGTGTAATGATTATGCAAAACTGAGTAGGGTACCCAGGAATTAAAGTAGGAAGGCACAAAGTAAATCACTTAAGATACGCTGATGACACTGTATTCATGTGCAGAAAATTAAGGACACTTGCAGCGATTACTAGACATTGGTGAAGAAGAAAACACAAAGAAAATGGTTGGAATTGAACAGCCAAAAAAAAACAAAACAAAAAAAACCAGAAGTAATAGCCATCGGTCGAAAGAATGAGTGTCCACAGATCAAATCTTTATCAACGGGAAAAAAACAAACTCAAGTAAAGGGATCAATTCAAATATTTGGGTACTTCAATATCAAGTGATAGACACAACAACACTGATGTTGCATCAGGAATAGCGCAAGCAAAAATAAGTTTTCAGAGAATGAAATCGGTACTACCAAATAAATACATCTCCGTCCACACAAAAAGAGCCATAGGGTGCTATATTGATCCCATCCTGATGTATGGATGCGAGGCCTGAAGAATTTCAAAACAACTACAGAAGGAAGTGGAGGCAACAGAAATGTTGTTACTACGGAGAATGCTACAAATCTCATAAACTGCAAAAGAAATCAAACGAAAAAGTGCCACGAGAAGCTGATACAACAAGATCACCCGTGAATAGAATATGTAAACACCATGCAACGTTTCTTGGCCATGTAATTTGAAGAGAGAGACTGGAATCTTGTGACAACTGGAATGATCGAAGGAAAACGCATCAAGGGAAAACAGCGAGAATTAATGGCTGGGTTTTGACTAACAAAGCATCTAAATGTAGGACAAGTGACACTTGCACTAAAAGCGACGAGAGCCAGAATCCAGACGGTCACGATCGTCTACGCTGAAGAAAGCAGCACCTAATTAATTTAGGTTTCTAGAAATTTGTGAAAGAAACAAAAAAACAAAAAACAAAAGAACGAACAAAACTAGGAAAACAAAACTGCTAAATACTCCTACCGGTAACATCTCAGGTTTGACGTCATAGGCCGAGTGTTTCTCCCCCAACATTATAAGCAGCTCAGAAAAGTAGGTGGAGTCATCCAGGTTGTCTACAGCCTGACCCAGGTGCTTCATTACCAGGGTGGCGTGTCGCTCCAGGCGCACTGAGTCAAACACGTAGTCCCCGCTCTCACGGACTGACATGAGTCGCCGGAAGAGCTTCTTCAGGTCTTTCTCCATTTCGAACAACCTGGAAGAGAAGTGTTTTAGGCTTAGCTGTTCCATCTGCTTCAAATTAATATTCGTCAGATTAGGGCTAGTGGTACTTTAAATTTTCAGTCTCTTCATGCTGCCATAAAGAGAAAACGATATAATTATGTGTACATGTGTGTATGTTGGAATTACTCTCTCTCTCTCTCTCTCTCTCTCTCTCTCTCTCTCTCTCTCTCTCTCTCTCTCTCTCTCTCTCTCTCTCTCTCTCTCTCTCTCTCTCTCTCTCTCTTGCTTCCCGTCTTATATGTTGCATTTTGCACTTTTTTGTTGTTGTTGGTTGGTTGTTTTTTTTAATTACTCCCTCTCATCTTTTGGCCTTTGGGGAATTACAGCGGGTTCGCCAGGTGCTATCTGTCCCGAGACACCGACCAGGCCTAGATCTAGTTTTATTCCAGATCTCTACCGTCTACTGTGTGAGATATCTGGCGCCACCTTATGCACTTTAACAAGAAACAGCCGCGCTTTGATCATGCGCTCGATGAAAAAATAAAAAAAAGAACAATAACACAAATGACCGTGATGCTACAGAGCAAAAACTGATGTTTCTTCTCATGGATTAGGTTTATTTTTAATTATTCATTACAGACCGTTTGGGAATTCCCCCTTCGGATTAAACAAACATCCTGATATAGTATAAGCATGACACACAGCAAATGACTCTTTCTTCCTTCGCACCAAACCCCTCTCTCTCTCTCTCTCTCTCTCTCTCTCTCTCTCTCTCTCTCTCTCTCTCTCTCTCTCTCTCTCTCTCTCTCTCTCTCTCTCTCTCTCTCTCTCTTCCCCCCCCCCTTTTTTTTTCTCCTCCTCTTTTCCTTTTCTCTTTTCCAACCATCATCTTTTCTACCTTTTTGTCCCTCTCGCTTAACACTTGAAATATCTTAGTTTTGTCTTTGACGATTAACATAGACTAATGACTCGATCCCTCGAGGTACTGAAATCAAGAGATGCTATTGAATGCCCTTGATGCTTTTAAAGAAAGCCAGTCAGTTTCATGTATTTTTTCTAAATAAGCCATTAACGCACAGTTTTTCAGAGCTAAATCCAAACCTCTGTGGTCTTGCAAAAAAAAAAAAGAAAAGAAAATATTATATACATGGCTTATAAAGCAGTTTGGGAAAGCTAACACATCATCTGTTGTTTTGCACGAGTACTTACGGCTTTCTTTGCGTTTCTCCTCGTGGGATTAAGTTCCTATTATTTACTAAGTCTGCGATAGCAAAACGCTGCTATTGCAGATGTTTAAAACGTAAAGAGACACCGAGTTGATTTCAAAGACTGGCTTTTATTCTTGTGGTGCAATAACAACTGACTCTTCTTCTTATATCTTTCCGAAGCGAGGCGACAACCGATCATAACAGCTTCAATGGATAAACCTGAGAGATCAAGGAAGTTCAAAATTGTTTAACACCTACTAAATTGCTCTTTGTCTTACACGGGAAGAGAGATGGCTACAATAACTGACTATAACTAGCACAAAAAAGTGCCACATTCAATGATGTCATAACTAGACTGTGCATAACTCCGCTAAAGCCCCTTGGCTTTACTATTTTGCCTTGTTTCTCAATTGATACTATTTCTTTTGACAGAAAAGCAACCTTTTAACTCGGTGAGCGTACTTGCAATATGACATAGTAAAAGTTTTAAGCGTGCCTATTGATACTGTTTATTGATAAAGCCTCTTACAATCATAACTGTGAAAATGGACAAGCTGTCAGGAAAAAAAAAAACACGAACAAAATAACTATTTTGCTTATCACAAAAAAAAAAGCTCTAATACTGAGATCACTAGACGAGTACCAACTCTTGCCATAGATGATTAAAATATAACTCGCGCGCGCTTTTTTTTTTACTTCGGTGCCTCCGTCAGTCTGATATGAAGTTTGCTCACGCGAGAGACACAAACAAAGGACAAGTCTAAAATTGAAGACATTACACTCAGAGTGACGCAATTTTATTACGGACAACTTTATGTCAAGTTTTAAAAAATCGGCGAGCATAATCCTCTCTTTTATGATGTTGCTCGATTGCTCGTAAGTTGGCTGCACATGAAAAGTTAGATTTAACTGCATAAAGGCGCCTGCTGCCACTGAAAAGCATAGTTTAAAAAACATTTACTACGACAAATTCATGAATTAGGTCAGGAAAGCCGCACTAGGGTAACTCTTGGCTGATGAATTAAAAAACAACAACAAAAAATCTTCTGTTCAAAGAAGAAAGAGGATTTAAAGCTGGAAACGCCGATCCACAAACGGGACCCTCGTGTCAATTTGCCGGGGCCGGGATGCGTGTGTAATTAAAGACGCTTATAAATGGTCTTGATATCTCTCCTTTTAATTACATAACCCAGATATATGTCTCCATCTGTCCATCTTTACCTAGAATCTGGATAATTCTAAACACAAAAGTTGAAATAGAACTTAATTCCTTTTGGAATAAAGGACATCGACTTAATGTTCTATTCTGTCCCAATCTGTTTTTTAGATCCTTTCAAACTTTTATTAGAAAGCTGTGAATTTTCGCGTTTAGTGCATACAAGTGCTCTGCCTTGCGGAAATTTTTAGCCACGAAGTTATTTAAACGTAAAACTACCCCTCAAATAGATTGATAAAGGCTTCCATTGTTAAAGAATGAGAAAATGACGCGCGAAACTGGTGATCGTAAGTTAGCCGATGTTGACGAGACAAAGCATTTTGAGGAAATCGAGGAAAGCAATTTGAGTTAATTTTTATGAATTAGAACCTAGCCACAGCGATAGATAGATAGATAGATAGATAGATAGATAGATAGATAGATAGATAGATAGATAGATAGATAGATAGATAGATAGAACATTTACAATTCTCAACCAAAAAAACTCAGAAACCCGCAATGCGCATGCTCTGAGAAGATGGCAGTAACTAGACAGTAACAGTTGATTCCAGTTTACCTCACTCAACACGCAGCAACTATTTCAGGCTCAAGCTGCTTATACTAAATGAGTGGGTTCGAACACACTTTTGTCTTTCAAAATTCCCCCTTATAGTGAGCTGTTTGGGACTTTGAGGGGATTCTTTTTTAAATGGCTATCTATATTGCAGAAAAGACACCGTGTTTCATATATATAATTTTCCAGTGAATAATTTACTCAAAATTTGATTACGGACAGCTTTGAAATTTTTGTGAGTTTAGCCAGTATTAATTTTCTAGGCCTTTTTAGTAGCATGAGACAAAGGAGCACTAAGATAAACTCTTGATGGATCTGCAAGTGATGAAATTGCCTCAATTAAAATGCTTTTTTAGCTCATGTAGTAGCATAATTGAGCATAATTTTTTGTTCATATGTATTTTCGACATATGGAAGTTCTTACTTCTGTTCTTTAATGGAATGTTACGATGAGGAAAACTTATACAAAGAAAGAAAAAAAAAGGATAGGTCCAAAGCAACAAAGGACAAATTTTTAAAGCGAAAGTAAGGCAGGGAAAGTGAAATATGTTCGGGAGAAGCAGTCTATATAATCGGTTATTCCCTTACTTAAAAGCAGAAATTCAAATCTATCTCTGACTCAGAAAAACGTGCTCTATCTAGCGCTGCAGTGCTTTATGATATAAATATGGTATATATTGAGTCAAATTAATGATATCCACCTAGGGCTTCGTACTGATGTATATATATCATCTGAATCATAGGATATATATTTTAGACATCCTGGGAAACGGAAATCTAGAACTTTAACAGTGAAGCAGTGTTTATTTTACTTTGAACTGTTTTTTAATTACCAAAGGCGGAATAACTTGTCACTATGGGGGAAATTATGGCTGAGATAATAATTATCGTTTGTTAATTAAGATACATTTAATCTATATTTTTCACATTAAAGTGATAAAATTTGGGATCGAAAGTCCAATTTTCTTTTAAAGATCCTTTTATCGTTTGAAGTGATTTTTTTACCTGCGATATTTTCATTTGGCTGAAATCATTAAAACTTTAAAACCATGTCGCATCTAGGATATTGCATTAGAGGTACAGAGAGTTACCAGCCTTTAAGATTGACATTGACAACATGAGAAATAGAAACAGCCAGGTCAGGGTGATAAGAATCGTCAGAAAAGATTTTAGCTGTATAGGCTATACATTATTCATGTCGAAATGTGAGTCCAGCATGCAGCAAGGACCTATGATGAATTTTTTACCTCTGTGAAAACTGATTAACTGGACCTTGTGCGGCATGAGTACAATTAATTTAAGATAATAAGTTCTTGTAAAGACATCCATCTAGGGCACTTAGAAAAAGGAGAAAAAGAAAAAAAGAAAACAGCAAAATAAGATACTGACAGATAGAAAATATCGAGGATATAGACAGGTTTTGGGCTGTTTTATAGTTATGGATTACAAAGTAAACTTGGCGTAATAATATTTTCTGTTTGTGTTACAATCATGATGTCAGCAGTGCGGTATGTTTACAATTATTACTAATGTTGTTAGTGGTTATAAAATCTAATCCTCAAAAAAATTTTTCTTTACTTCACGCGCATTAGCTTTGTTTATTAAATCTCGAATGAATTTCTAAATCGACTTCTTTCTTAACTGCACCATTGCGTGCTAAGTTCATGTTTTCAACGATGATTATATTTTGTATTTATAAGAAGAAAAATAAATTTCAAATAAAAGATAGTGGGATAAATACACAGGAAAACTATTTTTATAAAAATGTGTTCAAAAATGCCATTTTTTTTTTCTTTTACTGAGTTTTTTACTTTATATCCACAGGTATTGAAATTATCTTTTCAAACTGTAAAGCAACACGATTCCGTAATATTATGGTGAAGGGAAAAAAAACCATAAAATTGTTGGTTTAATTACATTATCCTATTTAGCGGATCAAAGACAGCAGAAGGTTGAAAGGCTCTTCATTAACGTAAAGACTGAGGAAATAGTAATACTCTTTTTTTTTAGTAACTTACATTTCATAATTACAATTCTATATTGTTGTTGTTTATCTTAACCTTTGATTTGTTTTGTTTTAGTTGACTAGGTTTTTATAAGAAATGTGAAATGTTTTCTAACATGAAACTAAAGTCAGAGATACATAGATAGACAAATACATAGGAAGATATGTAGACAAAGAGATTAGTAGATAGATAGATAAGATAGAATAGATGGGTAGATCAAGAGAGGTGGGAGAGGAAGGGAAAGTGGGAGACGCTAACGTCTATTGCTTGTGTCCAGTGAGTACAAAAAGAATCAAATGGACATTCCTTTGCTATTCCTTTGAAATTATTCCACAGATCTTTTGTTTCACGCATGTTGACAGCTACCGTTTTCAAGAATATTTTTCTTCATCCAAAAAGAAAACACAAAGTATAGGAAAAATATTTCATGGTTATAAAAATTCAAAGGTATTTTATTTTGAAGAATCTCCTGTAATGAATATGAATATTTATTTAAATTTACGCGTATACATTTGATCAATCAATCAATCAATCAGGTATCGCGCTCTTAAGAGTAATCGAGCATGACCTTCCACTCATCTCGA
>JAWDGP010005812.1:607500-635000 GCA_033675545.1 Elysia crispata
GCTCTACGAGTAAAAGAAACTCGTCGAGGGTTCATAAGCCAAATGATTTTGAAGACGTTAATGCTCAAGCTGACAGAGAGCTTTATAGAGTTGGAACATGTGGCTGGTGTAAGGAAAGAGAAAGAGAAAGAGAGATAGGGAGGGAGGGAGGGAGAGAGAGAGAGAGAGAGAGAGAGAGAGAGAGAGAGAGAGGGGGGGGGGGGGACAGACAGACACAGAAACAGACAGAGAGAAAACAGAGAGATGGGTGGAGTGAGAAAGACAGGGAGAGTGGGATGAGACAAACAAGAAAAGATAGAAATAGACATACCGAAGAGGATTTGGCGTAACTAGACATGAGCATAAGATAAGACATTGGAAAAAAGAGCTAATTTTACATTTCGGACTGTAGCCGCCAACCTAAGGAAAAAGATAGAAGACCTAATCAATTCATACAACTAGGTCTGATGCATTTTTTTTTTTTTTTTTTTTTTTTGAATGCACCGATGAAGAACAATAATGTATGTAATAAATGTATGAAACAAACGAGTCTGCGCCGCAGTTGTCTGCCCTTAGCCTTGTATGTTCGACACTGAAAGCCAGTCATGTGCTTTTTTGTCTGGATCTGCCTGATGGTGACTTCAGAGAATTTTTGTTTTCTTAAGGTCGAGGTTATGAGATGTTGTCTTCTGAATAGTTGCTCTCGCGAAAAATGTAGATGTGTCTTTCACTCTTCTCGACAAGTGGGCTCCTGGGAATATTTAAGAAATGTTCTTTTTCCTTGTTTTTCCTCCAGATTGCGATAGGATTAAAATCGCTTCTTCAAAATTGCGTGCCCATAATGTTGAAAAATGAAAACACTTCTGGCCGACAACATCGTTATTATTTCGATTCATTTAAAGTTGTTTCTTTATGATTTTTAACTTGGGTTTTTCGAGATGTAGAAGGAATATAAGCCACCTCCAATTTTCGACGGATCGTTTCTACCGAACTCAGCTTCTTGGCAGCTTGCAGGTCATAAAAACAAGCTTTTCTTTAATCCACTTAATTTTCGTTGAAAATCGTCACCGACAAATTAAATAAATTCCTAAAAGACAGTAAACGAATTGCTCATCTGTGAAATTAATATGATATCGCGCACTTTGTTACACTTCGGATATCTTGATTCGATTATTTACGAGTAAATATGACCTGACTATCGAGTAACTTTCGTAGAAGATTACAGTCATGCTTAAAGTTAAACAAAAGTACAAACGAAATGTTATAATCATGGCAACAGACGCATTTGTTTAAAATCAAAACAAATTGAGACAAATTCTGAAAAAAAAATACGTTTTCATCTCCCATGGCTTTATTGTTTTTGCCTATTTTAACACTAATAAGATGTTTACCAAAATATTAGCCTTAGAAAAAAGCGGATCTAAAATCGCAATCTAGGCTGGTCGGCTAATTTTCTTCTATGATGATCAATTGTAAGATAATGACATTAGATTCAAAAGTTTGCCCTCACCATAATGTACTTCCTAGACAGTAATAAAAAAAAATCTGGCAGGCTTATGTCGGATGAACATGGACAGATTCCTGAATCAATAGGATTTATAAGTGAAGTTACTGGAGTGAGGTAGAGATTAAAATGATGCCGGCAATAATAAACCTTCGTGAGAAATGAATAAGGTCACTTGTTTGGAATAGACGAATTGTTAACGGCATGGACGAGATTAATGCGTTCGTGGCGTCTATGGTGTCACTGAATACACCATTTTCATTTGAGAGCGACTTTTGACTAGGATTTCTTTGTATGTATTACATGCACTTGTTGTTATTTTAATGTCTAACATCTGTGAAAATTGGTCCCTATTTAAATCGCTTGAGATTACCAGTGTGACAGCTCTGGGCATCTGAGTTATTCCTTGGACTTTTGATTCAAACAGAACACAATCATCAATTGTACCCAAACGTTTCGCGCCTGGCGATCCAGTGCAGATAACATTTGAGCACCCGTTATACTTTAGAGCGTTAAGGGCGTAATCTTCTAAGTCTAAAGGATGAATTCTTTTAGAGCGATGAAGGTCGGCTTCAAATTAAAACCGATTTCTCACTAATTTATCAAAACTTGCATGAAAATAATCAATTGCACAGGATCAATTTTTAATAATCCGAATGGATAAGACTTTTTTTTAATTGGGTAGAAAGGGGCTGGTTCGTCTCTGTTTCATCTTTCTAAAAGTAAAAGCTATGAACATGAATTAAGCCATCTAGACTTTTCCTGATCAAAGCTTTTTTAACTGCACTGTGCTCCCATTAAAACCCACAACTTTCAACACGTTACACATTCTCCACGTCTTCCAGATGTACTCATGCCTTTATTTTACCCCTTCGCATTCATTTTTTTTTTGCGACTGGCTGCGGGGCCATCCATTCCTTAAGAAATTTATTCGCATCTGTGCTGATCAATAATGGATTATTTTGTTTTGTCGGTTATTCTGATTGTCTAACTGAAACTACTAACGATCATCGAGTTTAGAGTCTCGTTTTCATAAATCTTAGCTTCCCAATTGCCTTGCAGTTGAGCTAATGCCGTATTTCATTTTACTTTTCTTCCTTTGAGGTCTGCGTTTGTAACCCCTGGACAGTCAATTTCGCATTCTTGCTTTTTTGTGATTTCATCTCATCTATGCTGCTATACAAAACGTAATTGATTATTGTCTTGATGTCTGAAACTTAAGTGTTTTTCAATATTCCATATCCGCAATTAGACAACTGCAGTTTTATATTCCCTATATACATCAACAGGTTTTTACTTCGGGCGGTTTTGATGGTTTAAAGGCCAAATAATGTCATGCATGGAGGCAATATAGATTTATAAAGCAATTAATGCGTTTCTTTTCAGGGGCAAGTTAACCAAGCGGCAGTATTGGCCAATTTTGCCATAAAATTAATTCTCTTCTGCTTCTTAAAGTTGTTTAAGATTGTCTTTTCAAGTAATGATTAAACATAGTAATTTACATTTTCGGTATTCGCGTTTGAAAATTTACAAGCTGGTCAGATAGCTATACTCTTTCAGTTTAATATCGACAAGACTAGCGTGTACGGGAAACAGATAATCTCTTCTGAGAGACATTTAAAAGAGGTAGTATCTGTCGTGGGTGATTGATCAATGATGAACCAAGTGAAATTGCCGCTTTATCAGTTTTTACTAGTTTATGAAAAATGACATTGAATGAGGTTAATGTTAACTGTGTTCATCTGTACAATGGTCACTGGGGGGGGGAAGGGGGGGGGGCAATGTAGCGAAAAAAAGTCTTCAAAAAGAGTCTCGTCCCACCCCCTCCCATTTTTTTCCATATTGTCCTAAACTGCTGCCGCTCTAAAGGCCTGAAGTATACCTAAAACCTTCCTCCTAAGTGCCTCTCTCTAGACTTGTTTTGCATCGTTCGTCATTTCTTCTTCTTCTTCTTTGATCTTCATGGTAGACTAGATGGTGAGGTCCAAAGAGTTGATGAACTCCGCAGTGATTCCCAGGTGGAGAGCCATAGAGTTTCTGGTTCATCTCCCTGGGTTCTGGCCAGTACTTTCGTCTGGCCTCTTCCAACTGTGGGCAGTCTCGGAGAATGTGCTGGGCATCTTGGCGACTTGCCCCACAAGGACAGTTGGGTCCGTCTCCAATTTCGAAGCGTGAGAACAGGTGATGCTTCAGTCTATTGTGTCCTGTTCTTAGCCTAAAGATTGCCACCTGATCGGCCCTTGGAAGCTGATATATTGAATCCCTGGGTTTGTACTAAGGGTGCCCTTCATTCCATCGATAATTGATGGCAGAGTTGATGAGGGTTTTTGCCTCTTTATAGCTTGGGCTGTACTGGATTTGTTCCATCAGCCCGCCTTCTTTCGCCAGTTCATCAGCAATGTCATTTCCAAAAATGTCTATGTGACCAGGAATCCATTGCAGGACAACTTTGCTCGCTGTAGAGCTGAGTGCCATGATGGCTCGGGTTAGGGCGTTGAGTTCTGGGCACTTTGTACTCTCTAGTGATTCAAAAACTGACCTTGCATCTGTCAGTAGAACCACTTTTGTGTTGTAGTTAGCCTCACTGTTTGCAAGCACCCTTGCTGCCTTTTGAAGGGCTTCAGCCTCTGCCTTGTAGTTTGTGGAATGTTTTCCTGTTGGTATGCTCATGCTGGAACTGGTTTTATCTGGCCACTTTATGTAGATCCCACCTCCTCCATCTCGTATTGCTTCTGAGGCTGATCCATCTGTGAATGCTCTTATCCAATGATCTGAGGGATATTTCTCTTTGAGCATGTCTTGGGTTACACAGCGTAGCAAACTCTTGGACATAGACCTCTTAGTGCTGATGCCATCAATATCTTTTGCAATCTCTGGATGACTCTGTTGACTCCAGGAAGGCCAGTCTATTGAAGTCTGAAGTGGGGCATCTGGTTTGAGATCGGGCAAGTCAAGGCGTTTGTGGATTTGCAGAGCGGAAGCTGTAAAGTTTGTCCGCTTCAACCGTTTCTTTGGTTTGCTTGCAATTAGTTTGTGCATGGGGTGACTTGTGAGATGTTGGAACTTGGTGTACTGAGTCAGCGTTTTCCTCATTTTCCTGTCTTCCAAAGGTTCTAGACCTGCAACTGCTTCCATGTAGTTTATTGGCGTGCTCTTCATTCCTCCTGTAAGGATTCTCAGGCTTTGGTTCTGCACTCTTTCTATCTTTTGGAAGTTTGTCTTAGAAGCAGTTCCCCATGAGGCCATTCCGTATTCTATGACAGGTCTCACATATCCTACATATGTTTTCTTGAGTACTTTCATATCTGCACCTCAGCTTGTTCCTGCCAGCTTCTTTAACAGCGATGTTCTCCTTATTCCGTTCTTCTGGACGTTTTCAATCTGCTTGCACCAGGTCAACCGAGGGTCAAAGGTGACACCTAAGTACTTGGGCTGATTTTCTCTTTCAAGCAATGTGTTGTTGATTTTAAGTCTCAGATTAGGTATCTTTGTTGAAAGGGAGAAGATGCTATATGTTGTCTTGGCAGCATTCACAGACATTGCCCAGTCTTCTGTCCATTGCTCTAGAAGTGTGAGGCATTCTTGTAGTCGCACTTGGGCTGTTCCACAACTATCTTCAGAACAAATGAGTGCCAAATCATCTGCATAAAGTGCGGCTTTCACATGAGGCTTGATGATATTCTGGATGCTGTTCATGAAGACCAGGAAAAGTGTGGGGGAGAGAACCCCACCCTGTGGGACGCCATCCTTGAAGTCTGTTTGCCTGCTTTCTTTTCCTTGAAGGCTCACTCTCCCTGTCCTTTGGCTGAGATATTTCTATTCACTTCAGCATATTGTGGGACACTCCTGCTTGCATCAGTTGGAGAACAAGGCCTTTTTTCCATACTTTGTCGAAGGCTTTTTCCATATCTACCCAAACAGTGGCAGTGTGTTGCTGTCTTTGATATCCATCTTCAATGGTCTGGGCAATGTAAACAATCTGGTCTTCTGTGGAACGAAATTGATGAAAACCTGCTTGTTCGTCCATTAGGATTTTGTTTCTCTCCAGGTGCCACATAAGTCTCTTGTTCACCATTCGCTCCATCAGCTTGCACATACAGCTAGTCAGGCTGATGGGTCGATAACTGTTCCCCTTGTTCCTAGGCTTGCCTGCTTTGAGGATTGGGATGAGGATTGCTTTCTTCCAAATTGAGGGGATCAAGCCTGTCTTCCAGCTTGTGTTGAATAGGCCCAGGAGTTTCTTCTTGGCTTGCGTTCCAAGGTGAGCGAGCATGTCATTTGTGATGTTGTCGGGTCCAGGGCTTCTTCCATTTTGCATGCCTTTTAGAGCACCTTCAAGTTCTTCCATCACAAAGGGGGATCACATCTGTGGGTTGCTGTGTGACCCGTTTTCTCTCCGTAATCTCTTGCCGTACCTTTTGTCGTCTTTGGTTGCAGACAGAGATATTGCTTACTTGTGAGAACTACTTGGCAAGGTGATTTGCTGCTTGCTTCTTGGTAAGGACTCTGTTGTTCTCTTCTAGTACAATGGGAGAGGATCTGTTGTTCTCACCATTCAGCGATTTGACAAGTCTCCACAGTTTCTGTCCATCTCTTTCAAGGTTCAACTGAGCGGTCTTCTTGTGCCAGCTGTTTC
Source organism: Elysia crispata (assembly GCA_033675545.1). Lineage (NCBI taxonomy): Eukaryota > Metazoa > Mollusca > Gastropoda > Plakobranchidae > Elysia > Elysia crispata. Next base: position 613,620 of record JAWDGP010005812.1, read on the forward strand.
TGACTGCCATGTTGCTCTCTCTTCTGAACTTGGCGATTTTGGCCTTGAGACGGATATTATTGTCAACACTTGGGTCTGCTTCCGCCTTGTCCCTTGCTTCAGTGACTTCCTCATGCAGGGTCTGCAGTTCCTCGGACCAGTATGGGATGTAGTTTCTTCTAGATCCACGAGGTATGCATTCCTGGGCTGTTGTAAGGATCGCCTCTATGAGGGTTTTATTTGCTTTGTCAATCTGCCTTGTGTTGATATTTAGACCTGTTGTCAAGACGTCGGAGCGGCTGGCAAATTTAGACCAGTTAGCTTTCTTAAAATTCCAACGAGGCGGGGGGGGGGGGGGACATACGAAGAGCTCCGATTCGTGTTTAACTCGACAGTGAACACGACTGGTCTGTGGTCACTTCCAGCAAGCTGATCTTGAACAGTACGTGTTGTGCACTTGGCTGTGTCATCAGTCGCAAAACCTAGGTCTGTGGTACTTGTTGTCCTCCATCTTCTTGAGTAGAAGGTGTCTTGGTCGTCAGGGTCATTTAGGAGCTGTAGATTCCAGTCTATCTGGCAGTTCTCCACCTCTTCACCCTTGTGGTCCATTTCATCATATCCCCAGCTTTGGGAATGACTGTTGAAATCACCAAGAATGAGACAGCCTTCATCTGGAACATCTATCACTTCCAGGGACAATTGTTTGTTGGGTGGGCAATAGCAGTTATAGATTGTCAATTCTCTGCTCTCGAGGGCAAGGCGAATGCCGTGAATCTCCGCATTTCCATTGGTGCCCTTGGTGATTTCCACCGCCTGGATGTCGTTTCGAACTAGAATGATGACACCTCCTTTTGGTCCCTCTGCTCTGTCCATTCTCATGCATTGGTATCCTCTCATTGAGAATCTGTATTTGTCAGAAAGGTGTGTCTCCTGGATACAGGCAATGTCTATCTTGTGTTCAGACAATCTATTCAGTAGGGCATCTTTCTTCTTTGAAATTCCCTCAGCATTCCACTGAAGGATCTTGAGTAAAAGCTGCCTATTGGGTTGGCCAGTTGCGATTTGTCTCTTATCTCTCCTCCTGACTCCACAAGAAAAGTAAGAGGTACCACCAGTAGTATAGGGTGGGCCCCTTCGAGGCATTGGGCCTCTCCTGGCGGGATTCCATGAGCAGTGTATCTTGTATTCACATACTTGTCTACCATTCATGAAGTTTGGTACGTGGCACCACAGTTTGCAGGCACGGCAGCTACGCCTATCTGATATATTTGCGCCTTTCGGCCTGGTACCTCCGATTTCGGCCTGGTTTTCTTTTTGGGGTTTGCTCCCCTAGCCTTTGACTTTACATTGTTGGCTGCAAGGCAGCAGTAGTTTGAAATCAGAGTTTCTTCTCCTAGACAGACTGTCTTCCTAGACTTACGAGCTCTATCTACCGGGCTGGAGCTTATAACGCGGCTCCTGCTCGCGTGATGAACCCGTCATTGGACATGTGGGGTATTTCTGAGGGGACAGTGGTGCCACCCACTACCCCGCCCCATCCGTGGTAGGTTCACCGCCAGTTGGTCCGGGACTGCTTATTCGACCAGGCAAGCCTGACTTATATCGCAGCTACCCTTCATATCTGAAGGCCGTCCGCTATCCGCCACCTGCGACCCGCTGGGCTGGGGATGGTCGCCCCGCTACCGAATTGGAAGTAGCGTGGTCCCAGGTTCGTCATTTGAATCCAAATGAATTTGCTATTATTCCGTTCTTTTCAAGCGCTTGATTTAATTTACCTGCAAATGATTAGAGCAACATGACCACGCAAATTACCAAGATCTGTGGGTTTGATCTAAAGATCATTATATTTAAGCAACCAAAGGCTAATTGCTATGTAACATACGAACCAGAGACTCCCTAAGTATATGCAGAAATCCCATTCTTAATATTCAAGGAAAGGTATGAAAACCAAGGTAAAGAATAAAGATTTGTGCAAAAAATTAATATTTCTTACTCATGAGCGGTTTTCAAAATAGAAAGACATATTTCTCTTTTACGCATGTTTGCTAGTTGAGGTGTTTTAAAAATTCTAAATTTTTATTTTATGCCGTCAGTCAAGATTTGCTAATTTAGAACACCAATCTAATATGCAGAGGAGAACACGGTAAGGGGTTGTGGACTCTTACTGATTTCGCTTGTTTGTATTTAGTGGCATAAGGGATCTCTGGGGTTTTCACAAGAACTTCCAATTCTAAAGACCGAATCGACCAGGTGAGTCTAAACTGGTCGTCATTCACATTATAAGCTCAATGTCAGACCTCTGATCTTTTAGCTGAATTTGGCGAGAGAAGGGAAGGGAAAAGTTATCTCACGCACTAAATATCTTCTTCGAAAAGCTCAAATGAAACAATTCTCTCTTCAATCAAGTTTTTACATTTTTATTGACGTTTATAGTTTCAGTGCTTTACCTCACTTGTTTTTTTTCAATTAGTTCACCTCTGTTATGGCGTTTTCCAATGCTTAGAATATATCACGTCTTCATGGGTGAATCGTTACTTTGCAATAAACTAACGAGTTGCACAGTGTAAAGATAGATTTGTTTTCAAATCTCTTTTTTTATGGAAGAAGGGTAAGATTTGATATTTGGTATAACTATAGCCACTGTTCATATTTACTTTATTATCACTGTAGGATTTTCTGGCAGTTTGGCTAGTCTATTTTACATTCTAGCTTTGTGATACTGAATTTCAATTACCGCTCTTTTACTTGCTTTGGGGAAATTCAGTCTTTCTCATTAAGCAATATAATGAGTCAAAAATGAGACTTTTTTTTTCACATTTTACGCTTTTACTCACTGGTCTCCGCTAGGATTCGCATATTGAGACTGTCCAAACAAAACGACAGTCAAAGGCCGTTTCCAGAAGGGTGTCCTTCGCAATGGCTTTGTGAGTTAAACTGAACAGGCCTGGTCCCTAGAGGACGTACCGAGAATTGCCACTTTACACCCAGAGGCGACAGTTTGTATGAAGCCAGGAAAATTAAATGCTTGTCACTCTATTTGTTTTTGTCGACCTCAATTCTCAAAGCTAAATCCATAGCTTTTATTTTCTCTTTGACTAGTCAAGAAAGGAAACTACATCCCTGTGCCGGGCCAAAAAAAAACATAATAAGCAACCCGTCTTTATAACTGTTCATATTGCGCTAAGTCCTTCGTAAAGGACTCAAAAATCGATATGTTTTTTGAAAACTCTCGCTGAGGAGGAATTAACAAGGGGCATGAGGAAAATAATTGTTTAGTTTACATGAAGGGGTAAACACTTCTATCCAATAATTATTATAGAATAATATAGACATATAGAATAATAAACTTACTTCGAAAATTCTTATACCCAAAAGTAAATTTCAAAAGAATATATGTGAAATGGGCAGACATTGTTGTATGATTATATAATTTTACTACTTACTGAGATGTGTGGATGTGTTTTCATCACATCATCCCATTGGCCATGTCTTTACTATAAGCAAGCCATAGGTTGCGATTCCCTCTTGTTTATTACACATAAAATAAAAAGAACTCCTAAATATCTCACATTAGAAATATAAAGATCTATTTAAGAGCAATACAGATTGAGATGCTGTCATTCAGTACCGAAAAAAGTTAATGTTCGGATGTCAATACATTATTGTGCAAAGGCTATTTATTTGATCGGAATTATTGGTATAAGAAAGCAGAAACGTTTCTTTAAAATACACATTTTTTTTTTTTTTGAAAAAGGTAACAATCGTATTACTTTTTCTGAATAATATAACACATTTCAGTTTAAACTGTATGGAATAATCAGACCATCGATCTTTTTATTTTTTTCTTGGTCGAAAATAATAATTAAAAAAAAAAAAAAAACAGGCGAAATTAAAAAAAAAATTGAAGGTTGAAAAACGATGTAGTCAATAATTGGGCCTCGCGCCTCGTTAGGATCAAAGAAATCCAACAACTCTTAGCACAACTCAAAGTGTACAGAGAGCTTGAGAAGTCAGTACAAATGCAAGAAAAAATCACGCAAGACAAGGTGCAGTCATGTTTATCTCTTCACAAAGTATGACACTTCTTTCTTGCACGTAGACCTTGAATTAGTGATGCACACAGAAAAATATTAGCTTATTTTACTCTTTGTTAGCATCAAGGCTGTCAGTTCCACGACTGTGTTGCGTCGTGGTTTTCGCGAAAATTAAAGTATTGGGATTGGTCCTCCACATCAGGTGTATAGAGTCAAAGATTGGTAAGGGACTCATAAACCTCTTCACACGATCTTTCCTATAGACAATAAAGTCGCTGAATGCTTGAGATCTCCTGACATATGTCTGGGTTGCAGTTGGCAGACTTCGCACAAAGCCACAATATCGCATGATAGTTACAAGCCTTTAAAAAAGAGAAACAAAAGCGGATTCCTTTTTTTTTTTGTTTTTGCAAATTAAATAAACAAACCTAAGACCAGACCCAACTGTGCTTCGATACGTAATTTATTTTAACAGCAGTTTTAGTTGACCTAGTGCAAATCGAAGGTGTGGCTTGCAGACTTAGCAAAGGTACTGCAGACGAGTAACTTAGGAAGAGAGATAGAGCGATAATGATAATCGCATGTGTTTTCTGATAGAAATGAAGAAAGAGAAGAGAAATAGAGGAGGAGTTATGATTTATAGTTTGATAATTAACAGCCTCAGTATTCAAAACACGCCGTTAGTTTCAATAGCCCTAAGACAGCATTCATTATTTTACTCTGGAGGTTTCAATTTTACATCTTTACCGAAAGGTATGGTTGAGGACATGTGTTTGGAGACTGAATTTGGCTCTGAGTCTTCTCAGTCTTTTTTTCAAACCGCAATTTATGTTTTGAAATCAATTATTTAAGACGCTCCACAGAGAAACTCAATTTAGAAGTCGTCAAATGGAGAGATTCAAAGCTGTTTTGGGTTGCTTGTTTGGTTTTGTTTTTTTATTTTTTATTTTTTTGCAGGGAGTGGTAGTTCAGTAAATACATGTAAAATAAAATGCGGATTTTTTATAATTAAACTATAAGTACAATAAGAAAGCTTTCTCACAGCGGTTCATAAAAAAAAGCGATGAGTTACCATAACATCATATTATCTCGTAAGAAAAGGGTGATAGAGTCTATCTTGTGACAGATTTAAATCAGGCAAAATGTATGTTATTTGAAAGATCTCTTCAAAACATATTATTAGAGGAGAAAACCATTTTCTCTTTCCAGCAGCGAGGTATTTTGGTGATCATTTTTTATTTTTTATCTCATACAAGATTTAGCAAAGGAACCCTTTTTTTCTTTCTTTGAAAAAAATAAAGGCGAATAAATATCTAATTGCTCTATCGAAAGATCAAAATATGTGCTCTCGCGCATGAGTCGGGATTAAAATGTCAATGAATTAATATTTTTAGAAGTAATAGTGGTAGTATCAGCAGCAGGAGCAATAGTGGTTGTGGTATTAGTAGTAGTAGTAGTAGTAGTAGTAGTAGTAGTAGTAGTAGTAGTAGTAGTAGTAGTAGTAGTAGTAGTAGTAGTAGTAGTAGTGGTAGTAGTAGTAATAGTAGTAGCAGTAGTTGTAGTAATAGCAGTTGTAGCAGTAGTAGTCGTGTTAGTGGTTGTAGTTGTAGTAGTGGTAGTGGTAGTGGTAGTATTACTACTACTACTACTACTACTAGTAGTAGTAGTAGTAGTAGTAGTAGTAGTAGTAGCAGTAGCAGCAGCAGCAGCAGCAGTAGTAGCAGTAGTAGTAGTAGTAGTAGTAGTAGTAGTAGTAGTAGTAGTAGTAGTAGTAGTAGTAGTAGTAGTAGTAGTAGTAGTAGTAGTAGTAGTAGTACGATTAATTACATTGAATGTCGCAGTGGAGCTTTGCGAATAGTTGTGAAGCACCGTAAAAAAACAAAAGTAGGTAGAGTGCAGCTCCAAAAGGTACAAAACAATACAAAACACGTGAGCTTTCGGTTCAACACCTTCGTCAGACACAAAAACAAGAACAACAAACCACACAAGGATATTCACATATATAAATTTGAAGTAAAAACTGGAAAAAAAAAAAAATAAGAAATATATTTATATATATATATATATATATATATATATATATATATATATATATATATATATATATATGTACATAAATATGTAAAAGGTTATATATGGAAAGATCGACCCAAAAAAGGGAAAATAAATAAAGAAATAAAAACTGTGGAAGTACAAACACAAAAAAGAAATATATATGTATATAAAGAGAGGGAAAAAAACACTAATTTAAAAAGATATTTTATTAAAAAAGTGACTAAATTATTATTAATAAAAGAATGAAGAAATAAATAAATAAAGAAAACTCCAAAAAGATAAGTATGCTGAAGAGATAAGAATTTAATGAAAATATATTTGAAAGAAAAGGATAGTTGGAGATTGGGAGTACAAGAGAAAGAGAAAGATAGAGAGAGAGAGTGAGAGAGAGAGAGAGAGGAAGTGGGGAGGGAAAATGGGGTGGGGGAGGGGGGAATAAAAATCAAGGCCTCTAAAACGCTTTTGAAGACCACATCACTTTTAAAATAAGTAGTAATATACTTCTATACTTTCTTCGTTACATATTCCTACCTATTGTTATTAAATTATTGAATGAATCTAAACATTTTTTCAGGAAATTTGGTCTACAGATTTCTTTTTAGTTATTGGCCTTGATTTTTATTTTCCTCCCATTTTCCCTTCCCACTTCCTCTCTCTCTCATAATCTATGCTAAGGCTTGTGGTCACCCCAGAACGTTAGTTTAGCAGAAGCGTAGAGAGGCATGTTGCTTTAGCCTCTGCACCAAGGTAGAGTCAACGGGGAAAAAACTAATTTACTTTATGTCAATGTAATTGGTTTGTGTACATGGCAATCTGTAGTGGACCTGATAGATCTCTTGCCACCTGGGTACACAGATCCTGACATAAACGCTGTTCGTCAGATATACTTCCACGGGGAAACCTCAATGATCACAGAAATGTTCAACAAAGCTTAATTAACAAATCATACAGTTTAACGAAAACCGTGAACAATGTTTCACGAGCAAAAGAAAAACCCGTTTTAAGAACGCAACCCTGGTGAAAATTTGCCAGGGTTGGGCTACGTGTGTGTATTAAATAGGCTTATAAATGATCTTGATATCTTTTTACTTACATGATCCAAATCTGTGCTTTCACCTATCTATTTTTAACTAGAATCTAGATATCTCGATAATTCTTATTCAAAATACAAAATCTTGATCTAGAACTTAATTCCTTCTGAAAATATAAGCCTAAGAAGTAAAATCTAATGATCTAGATCTTAAACTTTTGATTTAAGGTCTAGCTGCTGTAAATATCTAGAACCTATGTCAAAGCAGCATTTTTAGATTATATTATGTAAATCTATTCTGGATGGTTTTAAATCTGATGCCCCCTACGTTGTATGCGTACTTTCAGTTTCATTTCTGCCATCTCTATCAAGCTGTGCTTACAGGAAGTAGTTCGTACATTCGCCTATTTCGTTTAAGATAATAATAATCACATTTTTGCCTTTAATTTTTCACAAACACTGTTTTAGTGAAAAAAATATTACCACTCAAATCTTAAGGGCAATTTACAACTTCATGCCAGATTTGACGTGCCATGGTGGTCTAGAAATGCTCGTTTAGATATTAGTCCTTAATTTTCGACTAGCTACATTATTAATAGATGCTACTCTCTTGTCGCTGGCATTACCTATATTCACAAATTCGCTGTTCTCGATAGCAGTTTTCTTACATAGAAGAAACAAAGTCAAATCTATTTACTTTTTATTGATATGCATTGATCATGTGCTTATGACAATGACATTCCAACATACAAGCCAAATATTTTGAAAGCGATATCTGAGTTTGGACAATAGTGGTATCTAACTTAAATCGAAGTTGAATGCGAGGAATAAATGAAACGGAAACAAGTGTCCTTATTCTACTTTCTTCACCATAATTTCATTAAGTCTTTGCCAAGAAGCATTTTATAATGGCAACTAAAGAGAACTGTACCTTTTTCTTTTATTAAATTTCTTTCTGTTATTCATAACGCATTGTGTTCCAGCTAACACCGTTTCCGTTTCTCTCGATTGCAGATTAAAGAGGCATTAAGTAATTTATTCATCGATTGGTTGGGGAGAACTGACTTTGTAACTTCATTCTTACGATGTCAACCCAAGGCCAATTGATATTATTCCTATCATTCAATGAGAGGAAAAAATGACTTTTCAACGGTACCCTTCCTCGTTCATCTGTTCTTATCCTATTAATCCTAGCACTGTCTTGTTAAAAACTTATGGATAATTCTTTCGCATCATTATCGTTCAGTCGCTTAAAATGATGCCAATAAAAGAGATAAATTTAAAAAATAAAACCTACAGCATCTTCTGCCCATTATTGATTTGTCCGGCCGCCCCCGCCCCCAGCCTCCAGTCTCCCCCTTTCCTTCCCCACTTTTTCCCCCTCTTCTCTCCAACCACTTCAGTATCTGAAAACGCTAAAATGTAATCTTTAGTATTAGAGACATTGCTACGCTGTGCATCTTTAATACAATTTTAGAGAAGAGCAAAGAGGTTTACATTCGAATTTATTTAAATTATCGTATTTTAGAGTCTCTTCTATTCAATGAAATGAGCGTATTTTGCATATCATTCTATCTGGCAGGACTCGAATCACTAAAACCTCCACTGTGGCAATACGAAAAGAACAAGGGTTAAAACAAAATCCCAGCGACATAATTGTTTTTTCCTCATATTCCGAGAAGAGCTATAAAATAACGACAAAGGAAATGAACAAACTCAAAAAAATGCAACCAATCAAAAAATAAATAAAAAGAAGCATGCTCGATAAATTTTTAAAGAATCAAAATCATAACTACGTAGATGATAAAAGGGATAGTGATCAAATAATTATGATCATGGTGATGTAGATGAACATGATGTTTATCAAGTTGGTAAAGACAATAACAATGATGATGATGATGATGATGATGGTTTGGTGGTAGTGGAGATGATTATGGTAATCATGAAAGTTTTTGAGAAAAGATAAAATGATGATAATAATGTTGCAATAGTTTTGACGGAGATGAAAATGGTTATGATGATGAAATTCATGAGGATAATAATATTTTCAAGTCAAGATAAAAAATAATTATGATGGCGATGGTGATGATTATGAAGGTGTAACGACTGTGGTTGTGGTAAAGATAGTGGTGTAGTGATGGTGGTGAAAGTCGATATAAAAGATGACACTGTTGAGACTTTTGATGATTATTTGATGATACTTTTAATTAAACATAGTGATTTTCTTTTCAACCTGTAATTTTTCAAAGACAACAACTTCAATTGGGCGTACCTCCAAAACGCGGAGTGTGCTCTAATGAACCTCCAAAACGCGGACTTTTCTGTCTGCCAAAACGCGCACATACAAGGCATGCCAAAGCGCGGACTATCGAAAGAGTGTTTATTTGACATACTGTCAGTCAGTCATTGAGTCAGTCAGTCATTAAAAAAAAAAAAAAAAAACACCGAGAGGACGTTGAACTCGGCACGCAGCTTTGCTTGAGCTCTCTTCTTCTCTCTGTCACACACACACACACACTCTCTCTCTCTCTCTCTCTCTCTCTCTCTCTCTCTCTCTTTCTCAAACACACGAGGCCTAAGTTGCACCATCATAGCGTGTCATTTCCACGTGAGCCAAGCTTGGTATAGGAAAATACAGTCATTAAACCTCACGAAAGAATACAAAGATTCCTCCTCTTCCATCGGCTCGTGGCTGAAACTATTCTTTGGCCTACCAGCACTTCCACCATCAGCTGTCGGCGATTGCTTTGCGGACATTCTTTTCCCAAGGATACCAGACGACCCAAGAGCATCTCTCTTTTCGGACTAGATTGTGTCCACGTATATTGACGAATTTTCAGAATTTCCACCGGCGATTTGGGCGTCAGACAACATAAAGGGCAGAACAACAAATGCGTGCGAGAGTTTCCACTTCCACTTTTCGAAATACTTCAATTGTCCACACCCAAATATATTTGTGTTCATCGAGGCAGCTGATGAAGAAATGAAAAAGTCCACACTCAAGATAAGAGGAGTGAGAAACCGCAGTTGTGGCAAGACCAAAGGGGTTGAAGCCATCAAGCAGAAGGAATAACAATAACAATGGAACAATTTATTCATGTTTTTGGAAAAAAGATGCTTCCCACTGTGCTGTAAATTTTTATCTGCAGCTTTTATGGACTATGATTTTTACTGTACAAACAAAAAAGATTAAAACTCGAAACATTTTTAATGCAGCCCACTTCGGTGAGACGGTCTCAAGCCCATAATAATGCAGAGAGGAAATGTTTCGGTAGCTAACAATATCGACATTGCTCACAAGAGTTCGAATGCAAAATCGACCTAAAAGTGCGCGTTTTGGCATGTCATGATGTGCGCGTTTTGACCATACGAACCTCTATTGTAATGAGAACAATGGGCTGAAAAAGTCCGCGTTTTGAACGTATGTCCCTTCAATTACGCAGCGTAACTACAATCATCACCACTCCAGCGATGCCTATGATAATAATTTATTGCTCTAGCTGATTTACGAATCTGAAGATCCAGCGAAGGAAAAAGTGATTTCAAATTTCATTCTTACTCTGACCAATGTGCTGCTTTACCAGTAGAGGAAAAATCATTCACTACTAAAACCACGTAGTGTATAATCGGTCTTCTTTAATATTCTCGAGCAGACAATGGTACGTTCAAAACAGAAACAGTATTGGTTTTGAAAGGTTTCAGTCTCCTAACCGCCACATTGGTCAGACATTCTACTATAATTCATCATAACGATCATCATCGCAGAGAATTGATAGCGAGAGGGCCATCTACAAGTGTAACAAAGTCATGAGGGGTAAATGGCTGGCAGACAGGCAGAGAGACAGAGACAGGTCAGGTACACTTATGCTAAGTTGTAGAGGAAGAGAATGGCGCACGATGAAAGGAGAAAAGCAACGGGGTTACGGGGTGGGGGCGGGTTAAAGAAAGGAAGCGAATTAGAGGTAAAATAAAATTGGAGCGAGAGAGAGGAATAGGAAGTGTGTGGGGAAAGGGGACATTCTATTTCTTGGATTCAATGAAGTTTTTTTTTTCAAATGTAATGTACAAAATACGCTTGGTAATTGTAGGGTTATTTTCAAAATTACCCTTTTGCTTTATTTCTCTTTTGTGTCGCTTTGTGCCATTTCATTCAAGTTTCTGTTAAGACATGTTGTATAATTATACTTCTTGTGGCATTGCCAATGATGTTTACAACTTAAATAGCAAAGTTATCATACGATCTTTTAATTCGCATCCACTCCTTTGACATGTCTGTTAATAGTTGAAAGCAGCAAACCTTCTCAAAAGGAATTACACCGACAATGTCTTAATTTCGAATTAGCAAATATCCATGCTTCAGTTGATGTGACAAATGCATTTTGAAGCTTTCATGAAATATACATGTCTGCAGTATGTTTTTATGTTGTGGTTTTTTGTTTGTTTGTTTGTTTGTTTTGTTGTTGTTTTTTTTTGTTGTTGTTGTTGTTGTTTTTTTTTTTTTTTTTTTTTTTTAGTGTCTACGGTATGTCTGGTCTCTTATAACACGGGGACAAAGAAGTATTTGAAAGGACCAAAATACAAAGTATGATGGTCAGTGCTTTGTTTCCCTCATAATTTAGTTTGAATGACAGAGAATGAGGGGTAATAGAGAGAGAGAGAGAGAGATGGGAAGATAATAAAAGAAAAAAAAAATGCTGCAAGAATCGGAAGTGAGCTAATGATAACACTGATGTATAAGCTTTCTCGGACGCAAGTCGCGATTGTGTGCCTTTTCAAACAAGAGCTCTTCAAGAAGGGGTCTAGAGACTCGAGCATGAAGAGCAGGCGAGCTGTAAGGGAGATTACTCTTGACACAAGATTTCCCGTAGTGCTGCTGGCGATGACACAGAATCGATACCACAGTTGTTTGTATTGATATTCAAGCTTACCGACATGTGTACATAGCTTTACAGCTTATATATCTGTTCTAAGGACGACTCGAGTGGTTCCCAACTGCCGCGATCGAACACCAACATGATATGTAGACTGTGGCTTTCAGCGATAGATTGTCTGAATCCTGACCCTTCGTGGGGGTCCTACAAAGGAACAGACTGTTTGCGCAGGATGTCATCTCAACAGGAAAACCGCTCAAAGAGACAGAATGTAGCTGCCTAACATCCAACAACTTTGAAATTAGCATCACCATTAATTTTGTCTCCCCTACTCCTTTCATCCCTTACAGTATTGTCTCTAAGTCGATTTTTGCGTTTGAGACTTCCAATAATAAGTAATGAACTGAGTACAATGAAATCCGTGTATGCATGAAGCGTCAAAGGCTTGTAATTGGCCGTAAGGTGGGCAATCCAAGTCTTTAGAAATTGCTTCTCTTGAAAGAAGTAAACAAGAGATTTCTGTTTTTATGAGAGAAGAGCAGTTCCATGCTCCTATCTTGTTTTTTTTTTTTTTTTTTTTTTTTTTTAGACGCTTTTGCATATACCGTATTTTAAAGCAAACATCCGATAATGTTCCTATTTGAGTCTTAATCGTCTTGGATTGTGAAAAAAGGTCCAGCGTTTAAAACATAAATATATACACTTTTTTATAAAAAAAAAAAAAATCAAAAGTTATTAAAGTATAAGAGTTAGCTAAATTATACGAGCTAGAAGCTTTCTAGTTGTATGATGATGAATGAAACAGACTTAACACAAGGTTTTCTAAGATTGGTATTTTTTTTACTTTTAAATATGAATTTTTGAAGGAAAAACAATTTCTAAATTCTTTTTTCCTTACTCTCCTCTCTCTCTCTCTCTCTCTCTCTCTCTCTCTCTCTCTCTCTCTCTCTCTCTCTCTCTCTCTCTCTCTCTCTCTCTCTCTCCCTAATCTATTTATCAGTTTTTCTTTCTATCCATCTTTGTATTTATATATCTAGCTCTATCTATATATTTCTATCTCTCAGATCTAAGATTTATCCCATTCTATTCATCTTAACCAAACAACTATCACAACAACAGACGTTTGTCTTTTGACAGAATTAATAAAGTAACTAAAAATAGTAACCTCAGCATAAAAACACATCCATAAATGTTGACATAAAAAAAATCTATAGCAATTTATTTGCAAAGTGGCGATTACTCAAAAGCAGAACATGAGCAGAACCCTAATATATTTTATATGCTGCTGACTCTTAAAAAAAAAAAAAAAGGTTGCGATTCTTCTTCTAGACGATTTAGCATTTAACGAACATTGTCATGTCAACGTTACAATTAAATTTCTTTTTACCCCTTCATTAGTTTGTTTAGTTTAGTTAGCACCTCCGTTTTTCCTCTTATGCTTTTGCGCATGCGGAAGACATTACGCACTCCAGATTTTTTTTTTATTGATTTCACTCGGATTGAGGACTGAGTAGTTTTTTTTTTGTTTTTTTTTTTTTTTTCATTTCCTTTCATGACAAGACTAATGGGAACATCTTCATCGGATTTTTTACAGCCTTTCTTATTAACTTTTCGAGTGTTTTGTTTTCAAATGTTGAAACTTCGCTTTTGGATGAATTGTTTATCCGAAAAGATAAGTAAATAATAAAATCAAATTCAAATTTAATTTCGGGACACAAAGAATAATCGAATATTAAAAGTAAATCATGGATAGATGATACAACTCCTCGAAATAAATTTTAGATTGATACGTTTTTACATAAATTTCTTCATATAGGAGTTATCTATGTTATACGTTACGAACTTTTGTTGTTGGTTGTTTTTTTTTTTATGGTTCTCTAAATAAGAATAATATTTTGGTGCTTTCCCCTTTTTTCAATATATTAACTGGTTACTTTTGTTCACACTATTTTGCCAGAGATAAAGATGTTTTTTTTTTAATTTATATATATATCAAATATGCTTGTGTATGTAAAGCACTGGGAGATTACACTTCAGTAAAAACCGGAATATTTTTTTTTTTTAATAAAGCGCAACTATTTTATGATGCCAAAAAAATCAAAATAACTGAAAAAATACGATATGAATGTATGAATAACTATGACAGACTGATATGAAGTTAAAAATACTGGAAAAAAGAAATAGATATACTTATAGATGGAAACAAATAAAGAGAAATTTAGATAGATTCATAGAATGATTGGTAGATAAAAAGATAGATAGACAGATAGACAGACAGACAAAAGTAGAACGATAGAAAGAAAAATGAAGCTTTATTTGAAATCATTTTAGTTCCTTTGAATTTATTAAAAACTCCCAGATACAAAAAAAAATACTTTTTGTTACACATTTTACAAACGATTCCACCTATCGTACGAACTTTAATGCACATAGAGGTAAAAATCAATTGAAAGTCTCACCTACCAGATATAAAGAGTGATCAAAAAGCTCTGAGCTATCACGTGAGGCTGTCAGAGGTGTTCTGTGACACACGTTGGTAGGTAAGAGACGATCAATTTTAACTGACCCCTTTGCCTTAGGCTCTAGGTATTACTGGTTGATCGTGAAGATGTGGTTGTCAGCCCTGGCAAGGTTACCTCTGGAACAGAATGATCATAGATCTAGTACTTGGCGGTTTCGAGTTCCAGCGGTTTATGTTTGCTCATTCCGTGTTTATACTGCCTGGACGAAGAGTCTATCAATGCAACTTACAGGCATTGAGCAGTATGATTATAAGAGAACGGCAGAGGTAGAGAAGGCAACGAAGCATATAAAATAATATATAAAATGTCGAGGCGCGCAAGGGAGAGAGGAGAGGTAGGAAACAAAGGTAGCTGTTTTAGTATACTCAAAGAAAGAGAGAGAGAGAGAGAGAGAGAGAGAGAGAGAGAGAGAGAGAGAGAGAGAGAGAGAGAGAGAAATTGAGAAAATATAGAATGATTCCTTGCTTAAAGCATAACTGCTCAGTTCACTTCACACTCAAACTGTAGTCACAGAGATAAAAAGTAGATTTAAAAAAAAACACATGCCCACACACAATAAAAGAACAATCTAAAAACTAAAACTGGTAAAAATAAGTCAGAAAGAGAGAAAAGCTAAGAGAAGAAGAAACTCAACTGACAGAGGAAAAAAAGTCAATAGGGCTTCAGTAGCCAACCCATAAGATTGAATATGTTCTTTGAGCTATCGTATTGCCAAAGGGTCCTCAAAAACTAATCTGGGTGAAAGACAACAAGGGGAGTTGAAAATGAAAAGAGACAAGGGCGCAGTGGATGAGAAACTCTCTTAAAAAAGAAGAGATTACTAAAACAAAGAGAGAAAGAGAAGTTGAGAGAGAGAGAGAGAGAGAGAGAGAGAGAGAGAGAGAGAGAGAGAAAGGCAGACAGAGGGACAGAGACAGAGAAAGTGTCAAAGGGAGAGACAGGCAGACAAATAAAGAGGAGAAAAAAGGGGAACAATGGGAAAGAAAGTGAGAAGAGAGAGAGAGAGAGAGAGAGAGAGAGAGAGAGAGAGAGAGAGAGAGAGAAGAAGAAGAAGAAGAAGAAGAAGAAATTGAGAAAGGCAGATGAATCATAAATGATACAAAGTAGAAGCTAGAGAGAGAAAGGAAAACAAAGGGAGGGCGGCACAGGGGTTAAAGTAAGATAATTATCTATTATTGAAGGTGCCCGTGTTTCATTTGTCTGGTCACGAAGTCTACAGTTCTGAAAGAATCGAGGACAAAAGAATCGGGGGAAAAAAATGATGGACTTAGAGCTCATGAGCTGAAAGAAAGAGATTATCTCTAAAAAATTACCTTGATGGGAAAAAACGACTTATAAACATTGGGCAAAGAGGTCAACTGCAATGAAGAGGGGAAGAAAGGAAAATAAAAATGAGAAGCTATTTCTTTCAAAAAGAATAGTAAGCTATTTTTGCAAAATTTAAATAATTTTGCTATATAATATGTAGAGAAGCCGCAAAATTTAGTAATTAAAAAATAAATAAATGATACCTTTAAACGATGAGCTACTATCACTGATAGATAGTCCGAGGCGGTCATAGTTTCATGGGTTGATTACATAAATTGTAGAACACAGCTATAGATCACATTGTCAATATATACATTGTGTATTGTGTAGCTGCCTAGAAAATTAAATTAAAAACAATCATGCAGACTGTAAAACAGAGCGATTACACTATACTGTCTGGATAGGACTGGTTGGCTTGTAGCATCATGGAAATCCCCTCAAAACTTCTTGTCTGGAAAGAGCGACAGAGAATCGTCCACGTGTAAAGACTGGGGCAGGTAAAAAGATTCTCACAGTTGACAGAGTTTATCCCTGTTGATTGTCATGGCACAGCTTGGTTTAAGTGGGAAATAATATGCCTCCGTATCAGCTTGAAGCGTTGTGTTTGAGGGTGTCAGGGCAATTCTCGGGATGAAGACTCTTGTGTTTTTTTACTGCCTGTCAGGATTACAGCTTCAATATCACTTCCACTAAGTTTCAGCATTTTCAACCCTTTTCATTTAACAGTCCAGATTGTGGGTCTAGATTATGCAACAACATGTTGGTAGTATGTACCTGAACTTGTGTTCTGGCACTTTGAACAGTGAGAAAGTTCAAGAACTTTGGTGGATTTAGTGCTGTATGGTCTGTGTCTTCTACTGAATTTGTACTTTCGTAGTCTTTGCTTAGAGAATTGATTATTCCTATGACAATTGTATTTATGGTGTCAACACTCTGATTGGTAATGCACAGAACTGCCCGCTTTTCTAAATATTCATCTCCATAATTATCTCTCTTGCAATTTTGGAAACACTCAATGAATCAGAGATTTTTCGTCATTTCGTTGAGGGATTTTGATAGTTGAGGGCCACACTCGTGGACACGGCTCCAGTACCATCACCGTAACTGACCTTTAAAAAAAGTAATGGTCCCTGTGGAAGCTTTCTGAGTAAGGCTCAGAATTCTGACGCACTACCACGAGATGTCTTGTTGAGGTTGGCAGTTACAATATCTGCCTCTCCTCCTTCTAGAATAACTGGGAGAATCTGCTAGAAGTCTCCATCTAAGACTACTAATTTTCCCCCAAAGGTCATGAATCGTTTAATAATTATCACATTCAAACACACGCCTGTCCATCATCGGGGCCTTATCCCAAATAATTTATCCAGTATTTTTAGCTGTTGTTCAAATTGAAACTATTTGCTGATGCTGCAGTTGCTGTGAACCTTAATCGGTAAAGGCATCTTGAATGTTAAATGCTGCGTTCTGCCTCCTTTATAATTACAACTCATTAGCAATAGCTGATGAGCCAAACACACTGGCATCAAGATGTTTTCTCTTAGTGCGTGATATAAGTGCGTTGTATAAGAAGTATTTCCGGAACCCTCTGGTCCATTGATCAAAGTCTTTTCTCCTCAGGTCTCAGAAGCTATACTGCTGGCAAAAGCTGTTGGCTGGTTGAAATCTAGCCTCAGCTTTGGCAGACGTCCTCTCTGAGTCCCATACGGTAGCCTCTATCGTAGGCTTTGGCAATCAAAACTGAAATATTGCGGCGACGTCTCTGAAGCAGCACCTTTAGATGAATAAAGACAGCACCAGGGTTTTAAGTTTGTTGCTGCTGTTCATACATAAAATCCTTGCACATGTTTTTGAAACGGTGTCCACCAAACCAACAGGACCAGAGGGCTCATAGAAAATGAGAATGAAGGAAAAGAGTTAACTAAACTGAGGAGGGTTGGCAGCAAGGATACCCTCTTGAAGGCATTTTTTTACTCTTCATTATCCTAGTAAAGGCCACGCAGACGGGCATCTTCATAGAATGTCCATCATCCAGAATCCAGATTAATTCAAAGCTGCGAGTAAAATTGATGTGCTGGGGAAGAAAATGAAGAAAAATCTTCGGACGGCAAGCATGGTACAGGGTTGGCAGCAAGGACAGCCTCTTGAAAGCAGTTTTTCACTCTTCGATATCTTGTAAAAGGCCACGCAGACGGACAGCATTACGGAATGAAGGCCTTTAATGTCCAGCATCCAGCATTCGGGTTTGGTCAAGTACCTTTGATGTGCTGAAGAAGAACACGTAAAAAAAAAACTGACCTTTGGAAGGGCAAGCATTGTACAGCCTACCAATTGTCACTGTCGTCGTTTCTACTTTTTGTTATCTGCATTCCACGTAAAATGTTCGAGCACGTCATGATAATTATTTTAAATCCCTTGCTTGTGGATACATTTCATTAGTTTTGAACTGAACTGTCAGGATGGTATTATTCTCATTTTGTATTGCATCTTTGGCATGTCCTTTACGGTACACAACACACTGTTAACCTGAAAAGTGGACAGCTAAGCGTTGTACAGAAGGATACCTGTCTAGTGTATCAAAATGGAATAGGCGCGAGGAGGTTTCGATAGCTGAAACGTAGCTGGCATTAACTTATTAATGGTGACTTCATCTGCTTTACTTTCTGAAATTCTACCATGACGCGATCGTGTCCTTTGTACGCATATTTATACAGATATTTTACAGCAGCTATGCTGTTGCAAAGTTCAACATTAATATGGGCTTGATACTTCAGCAACAGAAAGGATTGTGTAGGCCTTGCACCAAACGATTATCAAGAATCAAGAAATTAGTGTGCAATATTCATTATGTCAATATCATGGCTTGGAAGAAGTGGGTCTGGCCGTTGTTGTGTTTAGTTGTAGGAAGTTTGTCGGGTATGGGCCTCCTACTCTTGCTGGGCATGATTCTTGATCTGCATCAATGGGAATTGAAATTTTCTTTTCAGATCTTAAACTTATAGATCCGGATTTACATAGATAAGATCTTGAAGTCTAGAGTATAGACCTATTTCTTTGAAAACTTATCTAGAAATCATTGTGTATAGACCTGTTTCTTTGAAAACTTATCTAGAGCTAGACTTAGGTGAAGGTGGGTCCCAGATTATATCTTGCACTAGGTATAAATCTAGTTCTAGAAAGGTAGGCCGAAATCACGAAAAGATTTATTTCCTTGAGACTCAAGAATCTAGATTTAGATATAATTATGTGTAGAGGGATGGGATCTAGGATCTAGATCTAATTTTAGGACGGCGGACCAAGTCCCGCGAAAAGGTTTCCTACTTTCTAGATAATTATCTAGATCTATATCCAACCGAGGCCAAAGAGTCACTTTAAAAAAAAATTCTGTCTAGATTACATATCTATTCAATATCTAGCTTTCTCAATTCCTGCATCTGATATATCGGTACAAACGTTAGAAACACAACTTACCTGTAGACCAAAGTTAGTCTTTATGACAAAAGAAGATTATGTTGTGGAATTATAATGTAAGTTAATGAGCTGCTAAAATTTTCTTAAGGCGATGCACCTTTTGGCATTTTTTGTGGATATCGATAACCTTGTAAGAAGTGTTTCAAATAAATCGAATAATTAGGAGAGCACAGAATTAATGATTTCCCGATTTGAAAAATGTGCTTAAGAGAAAGCTATGTGTGGTGTTTAATGCTGTGATTTGTCTTTGTTATTTTTATGTTGTTTTCACGATTCTGCTCCTCTTGTTTGTTGTTGTTTAAGAACAAGTAATAGCATAGGTCATAATTTGACTCTCGAGAACAAGCTATGAATGAAAGGGTTCACTTTGCTTTTCACTTTGTGCAATCATTGAACTGAATGATTTTGGTGAGGAAAGAGGACAGCTTCAAGATAAATAATTAAATTTAAAAAAAAAAAGGAATGAGGGAAATAAGTGAAGAACAAGCTCAAACAAGGATTTGATAAAAGAACTCTTGTGAAGCATCTTCCTCTTTCTTACCTATTCTGTCAGACCAGCGCGGAGAGAAGCAGCAGGTCTGAAGCACTTTTTGTTTCTCAGAGACAGCATGAATGTTTGATGAACTAACTTGCTTTTCAACTGAATTAGGCGTGTGATAAGTGCTTGATAATTTTCTTCTAGCTTCCTTTATTTCATTTCTTTCATGTCTTATTCGTGAGCTCGATTGAACCAGGAATTCTCATGCAATATTATAAGTTGTACTGACATATTACGGTTTTACTTTTTGGGAGGGCTCGATATTTTGATGGGACAATTATTGACGTTTTTCTCATTGTTGTTGTTGTTAATGATTTTTTTTAGCTTTATAACTAGAAAAATTCGCACCATGTGTTTTTGTTACATTTGTACATATCATTTATCCATAGCAACAACAGCATCAGGTGTAGTAGTAGTAGTAGTAGTAGTAGTAGTAGTAGTAGTAGTAGTAGTAGTAGTAGTAGTAGTAGTAGTAGTAGTAGTAGTAGTAGTAGTAGTAGTAGTAGTAGTAGTAGTAGTAGTAGTAGTAGTAGTAGTAGTAGTAGTAGTAGTAGTAGTAGTAGTAGTAGTAGTAGTAGTAGTGGTAGTGGTAGTAGTAGTGGTAGTAGTAATAGCAGTCATAGTAGTCGTAGTAGTAGTAGTAGTAGAAGAAGAAGAAGCAGTAGTAGTAGTAGTAGTAGAAGTAGTAGTAGTAGTAGTAGTAGTAGTACTAGTAGTAGTAGTAGTAGTAGTAGTAGTAGTAGTAGTAGTAGTAGTAGTAGTAGTAGTAGTAGTAGTAGTAGTAGTAGTAGTGGTGGTGGTGGTAATAGTGGTAGTAGTCGTAGCAGTAGTAGTAGTAGTAGTAGTAGTAGTAGTAGTAGTAGTAGTAGTAGTAGTAGTAGTAGTAGTAGTAGTAGTAGTAGTAGTAGTATTTATCATTAACAATTTTATTTTCGTCAGACGCATGATTATTATCATAATTGTTTTGTTAATATCATTTAAATATTATAAATTATCATTATTATTATTATTATTATTATTATTATTATTATTATTATTATTATTATTATTATTATTATTATTATTATTATTATTATTATTATTATTATTATTTTTACTAATATTATTATTATTGTCATGGTCATCATCATCATCATCATCACCACCACCTCCATCATCATCATCATCAACGTTTTATTTCTATCCCACTCATGATTACTGTTTTACACTACTGGACGCAATCAAAAGATGAGAGTTTCAGCAAGCATCATCTAATGCCACATTTAGTGATCTGGCCTAAGACTTAAAATCACACCTTCCTATAAACCTGGAGTTAATAGGTTAATGTACCCACCGAGCCAATAATTATGGGTTCTACTATAAAAAAAAATATTCCTTTCATTGGGACGAACTGTTCTCATGACGAATTTGTGGGTTCCTTAAAATATATATATATATATATATATATATATGAGAGGAAATATATTGGTGTTTCCAATTTTCAGTTTCACTCTATCTGACGTTGAAACTATTTAAATATGTTTATAAATGAGCTAACATCTCAGCGTTGTGGACGGGCTTATTCGTCAGTCACCTT
>JAWDGP010005812.1:640000-642500 GCA_033675545.1 Elysia crispata
GTGTATGTGTGGATTCATTTCAAAATAATTTCTAACTTAATGGAATTATTTCTCTTCATATCTTCAAAAGCAATAGATAGAAGCCATTTTACATGGTTATCGGTTTAGTTTTAAGACATCACTTGGCTCCGGTACCTGCAAGAACCCCTTTGGGAGAAGTCCTGCAATCTGGCTGTGGCGTTGGGTGTCATACACAACGCGACTTTTCGTGTGACTGAGGCCGGTCGGTTTCCGTATTTTTCTTGCTGGTAACAAATTATTGCGTTATAACTCTAGCTCTATTCACAGTACACGGAATCATTGGTTCGGGTTCCCTCTTATTCTTTCTTTTTTTTTTTATCTGGCGAGGAATCCTTCATTTTTTTTTCACATAGTTTCTATCGTAAGAATTAAACTATCAATACCATAATTATTTAACAAGAAACGACGAAAACTTAGTCTTTAATAAAACAGTAGTTGAAGCGAGTCAGAGCCGATAATATAGCTCGATTCCTATTCTTAGATTGTCGATAACCATTCGTGTCAACGGGATATTTTTTTTTACATTTGATATGATAACGGGAGGCAGAGAGATATTTTATGTTTTAAATTGCCATGACATCATTTTCATCTTGATTATCTTATAGAGAGAGAGGGAGGAAAAGAGAGGGAGAAAGTCACAGGTCTCACTATGTGCCATTATTACTTATCAGTTTCATTGCAAAGAGAAAGTACAAAATTTGCTTCTAATATGTTTTCACTTTCAATTAAAGAATAACAGTTAAAAAATGGAGCAAAATTAGAGAAAACGTGAAGGATTCTACTGAAAAACTAAATCTAACAATTACCTTTACAGAAAGTTTTCACTATGTAAGGTAGAAAATTTACATCGATTCTGGGCGGTTTTCTCTTAAAATGTTATATTAAACTCATTAATCACTTTGATTGGCATTATCAAACAGTCAATCGATGTATCAACTGATTTATTGACCAACCGAGCAGCTGTAAACAATCTTTTATTAAATCACGTTAGCGTTTATTCTCATAACCGACAATTATTTTGGTTTTATCATGTGATAAATTGTTTGACCCAATAGCAGAGGCAATCGGGCACGGATGAAACAGGAAGACAGATCGCACGTACACAAGCATTAGGAAAAAGGGATAGAATAAGAGTGGCATGGAAGGGTCGAGGTAGATAGATTTTAAACATAGGGGTCCCTGCTTTCTGTATAGATATTGAAAGGTTTCACTTCCAATTCGTTCACCCCCTGTAAGCAAGATTCTCACCAATGGGACTGGTTTGCTTTTTTGTTGGTTTTTTGTTGTTGTTTGTTTTTTGTATGTGTGTGCATGTTTTTGTTGTTGTTGTTGTTGTTGTTGTTGTTGTTGTTGTTGTTGTTGTTGTTGTTGTTGTTGTTGTTGTCGTCGTTGTTATTGCTGTGTGTGTTTTGGATTTTTTGAGGGTGGTTGTTTGGGTTATTTAACGCATAAAAAAAATTGGAGATAACTATGTAAACCGCCTTTTGATTGCCATTTTGGGGAACTTCCTCACTTATTGTTTCCTACTGGCGAGCTTCGAACTTTGTATTGCGGGGGAGGATTTGTCTTTCTCCAGTTAACCCACTATTAATGCTATTTGATCAAGAAATTGACCGTGGTAAGAATGTCCCTTTCTCTGCATGAGAACCTTTGTTTTCCCTATGACTGACTGTCTCTCTTTCTCTCACTCTATCTCTCTCTCTCTCTCTCTCTCTCTCTCTCTCTCTCTCTCTCTCTCTCTCTCTCTCTCTCTCTCTCTCTCTCTCTTTCTCGCTACTTCATCTCTATATCTCTCGTTTATCGCTTTCTTTCTTTCTCTTTTCTACAAATATCTTTTTTCTAGATAACTGTATCTCGTGTTGCTAAAATGAAAAAAAAATATTCTCTGGCTTTATTATGCCTACGAAGGAGAATAAAAACAAAATAGAAACTGTTTGTTTTGTTGATTAATGTGTTTCATCGAGTATCCGACATACTTTCATTTGATAAGAATCTACGACATAGGAGTATCTAAACAATAATATTCATAATTTTATCGCCTTATAATCAAGCAAGAAATGTGTAGATTAAGGAATAAAATCATAAAAATTTTCTAAAGATTTTTTCCTCTAGATCCAGCTTTGAAAAGCTACAATCAGAGTCGTGGCCAGATTATGACACTTAAAGAGAGATCGTCTAGCGATGAATCTCAATTGATATCCTTAACCACTAGAGTGCTGAGATAAAATTTGTGAATTTCACCCATATAACAGCATGTCAATGCATATGATTTACCTCTATCAATATCTTATAGTAACAAAAAGTAAAAAGATGCCAAACATTTTTGGTTGTTGGATAATAGATAATGCCCATGCCAGGTTAATGCACTTGTTTATTCGAATTGCCAAAGAGAAAATTATTTTCCAGGTTGGAATTAAATTTGAGCAACCCAGTGGTTAAATTATTACTATTGTATACCTACTGTCAGCATGTTAATCTT
>JAWDGP010005812.1:647500-659963 GCA_033675545.1 Elysia crispata
TAGTATTTCTATTTTCTAATTGCTTCATACGATTCTGTGACAAAGAGGCATGTCGTATGTAAAATGTAAATGACTTTTCGAAAATTTCATAGACGTGATTTATTATATTACAGCTAAGGAATTTCTGTAAAAAACAAAAATTAAAATAGCTAACTCCATAGAAAATAAAACCTTCGAATATACCACAAATGACTTGGATGGAATTTACCCGTGTGAATCTTCTGTGGCTTGGCTATGGTCATTAACGTTAATGAGTCAAATGTTCCATGTTTCTTAGTCGTGCTAGGTTCTAGACAATGTGCACTCGCTAATTGCGTGCTAGGTCTCTCTAGAAGAACTTGATTCCTGCTGAGACTCGTTTGAGTTAAATATATCATAATTTTGTCTAAACTTTCCTCTGCTTTGCAGGGGCTCGAAATGCTGAAGATGCTCAGGTCTGGATGTAAAGTCGGGTTTATGTCAAGAATTCGCTTTCGTTTATTATAAAGTAATAATTGCGTCTGCCTATTCTCATTGGTGGTTGTCCAACCTAAACTGATTATCACATTCCGACACATGAGCAACACATAGCTCAGCTCGACCTCCATTTCTAACCATTTGAACTTTAGGGATTTGCATTTTGTATGTGCGTTTCGGTTGTTATTGCATTACCAGTTTTATCATTTTTTCAACAAGAATCTATCTCGAATTGTCTCGTTTGCTATATGTGAAGGTTTCTGTGTGTTTTTTCTTTTTGTTTTTTGTTTTGTTTTGGTTTGGTTTTTTTTTATTTGTTTCATAACTGCTTTCTCTTTGAGCTCTGAAGAATTCATACTTTTCTTTTCTGTCCTTCCTCAAAGCAAAACAACATGGTTCGTTACTTTCACTTGAGATAATGTTACCGGTATGTAGCATTCAATCTAATAAAAGTTTCTTGACATGTCATTATGAAACAATGACCCTTCCTCAACGTATAGGAGAGTTTCTATGAGAAGCAATTAAGCAATCGACGATTCTGACAAAATTTTTATCGCTCATCAAGCACTCATATCAAGTTATCTAAGTGTGTTATTAAAGCCCTTCCCCTTTTATATGTTCAATGCCCACTGTTAGACCACGACTTGGTACATAGTCAAGTGCAAGTACGTTAGCCCGAGAGTATAATAGAAATACGAAATTCATAATATGTTGATTGGCCTTTAATAGCAATAATACCGCTGTGAGTCTGTTTCGCTAACCAAAGGTATTCCAGAGACGACTCTTACAAAAAAAGAGTGGCATACATCGTGTGCACAAAGAAGGGTAGCTTAGAAAAAAAAGAAAGTAAGAGTGAGAGAGAGAGAGAGAGAGAGAGAGAGAGAGAGAGAGAGAGAGAGAGAGATTAGATACACGTATATAAGTAGATAGGCAGAGAAAGATAAGGTATATAGATAGACCAATAGGCGGATAGATAGACAAATAGATTAACACGTAAATGGATAGAGAGATAGAAAGATAAATAGATAGACAGTCATATTTATAGACATTACAATTTAATTCATCCCAAAGATATTTATAATGATAATGGCAAACCCTCCACAAATGAAAGACGCAAATATGTTTAAATTTGTGATGATTATCTAAGTCACCATAGATCATGAAGTTGCTTCGCCCTCAATAAACTTGAGACTGATTTTATTAACATGGCCAAAATGAGAAGTAAACATAATGCCTTTGAGATATTTGATATTTTGATATAATATTGAAACCATTCGAGTACTTTAGTGACTCTGTTATACATTTCTCTCATGATTCATTTACCAGCAATTTTACGGTAATATGTCTGCCCAGCTGGCAAATTAAGAAATAAAGATCATGACGCACTACTAGTTTCATTTGTTTTTAAGTTTGTTTTTTTCCCCCTTTTTATATTGCAGTTTAAGGAATTATTTTTATCCATGACGATAATCGCATTCAAACTGATATTCGTGGAAATACGAAATCATAAATTTTGGAAAGTCAGAAATATTGCAAATCATAGATCTATTTATGCATATGATTTGATGTTATATGCTCTAATAAAGCATGGGTTATAAATGAAAGGTATCAAATAGCAGTAGCATTTGCATCTCTCAATTTCGATTTCGAAACAAAAAACAAAATTTAGATAAAAATAAATGTTTGAGAAAACAGAAATATTTCAGAAGAGCTGTTCCTGGCGTCAGGGGATGATTTTGATCATGTGGACATCGACAGTGTTACCAATGCGATGCTTTGATTGACCGAAGTATAAAGTAGCCATCTGAATGTTTTGTTGTGCAACTCTTTTTTTCCCTGATTCACAGCTAGGGTCAAACTTATATATATGATGGCAATAAAGATCTTGGTACCCCTCTTCACTCACAGCTTGAGCTCCCATAGCTTTGATTTTATTGAAATGAAGTCTAGCTGGTTTTAAAAAATATATATATAATTACTTATTGTTTGTGTGCAAAATTATTGATTTATCACATTAC
Organism: Elysia crispata; assembly: GCA_033675545.1. NCBI lineage: Eukaryota > Metazoa > Mollusca > Gastropoda > Plakobranchidae > Elysia > Elysia crispata. The sequence continues at coordinate 649,975 of JAWDGP010005812.1, forward strand.
CATCTACGTGCTCAACAAAACTCAATCAGTTTTAGAAGAGCTGGTCTTTATCTAGTCTAGTCTAGTCTAGTCATCGGTAAATGACTTTTAAATTAAGATGAATTAATATAAGATTTTCGAAGTGATAACTTAGTTAGCTCACAAGGTATTATTTCTTTAAAATAATACTGCCTTTATGTCAGGTACGGCTCTTTATACCAAGATGGCAAAGCGTCTGATCACCATCAGGTGTGTAGAGAATGTGACAGAAAAGATTCAATAGATAAAATTAAGCTGTCGGAACGGGCAACAAGTATATTTCAAATAACTGAATGTAATCAGAATAACAAGCTCTCAACCCATCATGCAAGACATCCAGTTAAAGGAAATCAAAAAAGTGGCAATGAGCGAATTTTTTTTTTCTTGCAATGATCCCGCTTACACAAAGTTTCAGTTTATTTCTTTGCAATAACGGGATTCTACGCATTTTTTTTTCAAAAACAGCAAAAAATATTTATGTTGCCTCAGTGTCTCCTGGGTCTGTTGGGTGTTGTGCAAGCCACAAGCTCATATACAATGATAAGTTTAATAAAGCAATGAAACGCTCTTCTTTTTTTTTTTTCTTATTTTTATAGCAATGGATTTATTACTAAAGGCTGTTTAATTTTTTTCAAAAAACATTTTTGGCTTCATGAGGCTGCAAAGCTGTTTTTCTCATTCACATGGGATTAAAGTTTTTAAATATTTCAATCAGATTTAAATTTTGACCATCATATAAACGCGAATCCTCTGATATCTCTTATAAGTTGTAGTACCGTTTCTGATTCGCAACGTGATAATGATTTCCTATAGTATTTTGGTGACGTGATTTGTTAATTGATTGTTTGGCGTTCTACTCACTTTACTTTACTCCTGTTTCTTAAAAAATGACTAGAAATATAGACTTAAAAAATGTCCCTTGGATTCTGTGATCTTAGTAATACCATTATCGTCAAGTGCTTTTTTTTAATCCTTTGATTATCGTCGGTTCTACTTTCATATTTCACAATGAACAGAGGGGCAATATTGTGGCTCATTTCCCTGTACTTCTCTTTGTCATCTTCATAATTTTCTATTAAGTACTCGTTTAATCTATATTAGATGTTTTTCTTTTCTTTCCATTATGACTTCATGGCTTTTCTTGTACATGAGCATGTTTTGTTTTTCTTTTGCCTTTTATTTTTTCATTTTTCTGCATAAAGCTATGAGTAATACTTTTTGGCATTAATTAATCTCTCATGAACACTAGATCACCCACGACTTTTTAGCTTCGTCAAATTTTATGCTAATTTTCTTTTGTAATATTTTAAACTTCTTTTGCCAGCCTACATCATTTCCAAAATATCTTCAATCATCTATTTTTGTTTGCTTTTCTCACAATAAAATTCTTGATACTTTAAAAAAATTTAAGAGGTTTTCATTGTGGTTATTGCATTATTTGCAAAAGATTGGTTAGGTTTCAATTTTAAAGCCATTGCAGCTTGTTCGAAAAAAAAAGCGAAGCAAGTATTTGATAACTGACAAACAAAATATAAATAGTTAACACTTTGAGGTGTTACATTCTCTCCCTCCCTCTCTTTCTCTCTCTCTCTCTCTCTCTCTCTCTCTCTCTCTCTCTCTCTGTCTCTCTCTCTCTGTCTCTCTCTCTCTGTCTCTCTCTCTCTCTCTCTCTCTCTGTCTCTCTCTGTCTCTCTCTCTCTCTCTCTGTCTCTGTCTCTCTCTCTCTCTCTCTCTCTCTCTGTCTCTGTCTCTCTCTCTGTCTCTCTCTCTCTCTGTCTCTGTCTCTCTCTCTCTCTCTCTCTCTCTGTCTCTGGCTCTCTCTCTCTGTCTCTCTCTCTGTCTCTCTCTCTCTCTGTCTCTGTCTCTGTCTCTCTCTCTCTCTCTCTCTCTGTCTCTGTCTCTCTCTGTCTCTGTCTCTCTCTCTCTCTCTGTCTCTCTCTCTGTCTCTCTCTCTCTGTCTCTGTCTCTCTCTCTCTGTCTCTCTCTCTCTCTGTCTCTGTCTCTCTCTCTCTGTCTCTCTCTCTGTCTCTCTTTCTGTCTCTCTCTCTCTGTCTCTCTCTCTCTGTCTCTCTCTCTCTGTCTCTCTCTCTGTCTCTCTCTCTCTGTCTCTCTCTCTCTGTCTCTCTCTCTCTCTCTCTGTCTCTCTCTCTGTCTCTCTCTCTGTCTCTCTCTCTCTCTCTGTCTCTGTCTCTCTCTCTCTGTCTCTCTCTCTCTCTCTCTGTCTCTCTCTCTGTCTCTCTCTCTCTCTCTCTCTCTCTCTCTCTCTCTCTCTCTCTCTCTCTCTCTCTCTCTCTCTCTCTCTCTCTCTCTCTCTCTCTCTCTCTCTCTCTCTCTCTGTTCCATCCATCTCTCATTCGGTATCTAGCTATTTACTGTCTATCTCCATCTTTCCCTTTTTTCCAAGTATTTGAAAATGTATTTTCTGGAATGAACAATCTTTTCTTTGTAATCTTTGTGACTTTTGATTACGTGAATGTTTAGAATCTCCCTGGGCGCGTGGATGTAAGTTTTGAGGTATATTTTCACATTTTGTGTTACCATTGTAGCAGAAAGGACAAATATGAATGTGACCTGAGGATGAAGTGTTTTATCTGAGATCTTTCGAGACATGGCTTCATATCTTGTTTTGATCGTTGAATGAGTCTGGGAGATCGTATATTTTTTAATCTACAATTGGAAATTTGTAAAAAAAAAAAAAAAAAAAAAAAAAAAAAGGCGGCATTGCTCACCAATAGATTTCAATTATGAATATGAGAAGAGTTTGTCGCCTGTTATTAAAGAATATTGTGCAGAAATCATCTCAAATTTATTTGCGTCAAACAATCGCCGAACAGATAGTTTAGGGAATTCGCATATTGTAAAGAATAAAATTATATTTTAATGGTAAGAATGGAAACACATCATCATAAACTCATTTTTATAACAATTATTTTGCCAATCCAAAGTGGTAAAATGATGCATTTATTTGATCACAGATTATCCGATACGAGATCTTCTTGTTAAAAAAACGGGGGAGAATACAGAGAACACGGCATGGCCTTCCTTCTCAATCCAATGCATGGCGATTACGAATTGGAGGTATTTTAAAGAGAGAAAATACAACCAGGCCCTTTTTATGGCTGATTAAGGATCTGAGATAAGGATCTTCTCTGCCCTGGAAAGCGTGCATTAAACGTTGCATTAAAACTCTATTATTTCCACATCTGTCTTTGTTTTTATTTTAAATCATCCACAACTTAGTCAAGCGCTTTAATGTTTTTCGATTCTAAGGTTTCACAATCGCCATTACAACCTTTCAAAAGAAACTGTATCCTCAATAATAGCAATGCATTAGTGTCGACGATCTTAAAATAAGACTGAAGTGACAAAAAACTGCTTAATTCTACTTCGCTCTCTCCATGTCGATCAAAATGTAATTTTGCCGCCACAACACGTCGTTTCTTATTTCTTCTTAAAGTTTTGCAGCACTATCTTAAGACTCTCTTTGGAAGACTTTCGTTCTTTGTAATTCTTTGATTTAATGACCGAAGGGAAAGCAGATTAAGAAGCTTTTCGATGAATTTTTAATTAGTTTTTTGTTGTTTTTCTTTTCTTTGAATCATAAAAGACGTGTTTGTTAACACGCAATTTGTATTCTTGTATTTCATGTAAGAGGAGGCCACACTGCTGCTCTAAGGGATTTATCAAAATGTATTTATTATTCTTGTTCAAAAGGTTTGAAAGATAAAAATCCATTGATTTTTAGTTTGAAGCTGAGTAAATATTTAGGCTGGACAGGTTGTTTACTTTATTTTGCTGTATTTATCGTTAATTCATTGGTGTATGGTTTGATGTTATTGTACAACAACACTTGTGACAAGCCTAAGCCTGCATGCATCCGTATGCTTTTTTTTTTTTTACTATTTCTATTTCTTGCTTCTTTTTTTTTCAATTCTGCACAAACGGTCACTCTGAGTAAAAAATATGGTAATATATTGAATTTAGAATTAGGTTGTTTATATGGTTCGATAAAAAGTTACAAATCAAATAATAAATCAAACAACAGTAATAGCCTTTTGTTTTTTTTTTGTTTTTGTTTTTTTTTTTTTTTTGTTGCGTTAACGCATCTGTTTCTGTTTTGTTGATTTTTTTTCACCACAAATAATTATTTAAAGCTTTAAAGTTATCGTTCTAACTGACAAAATTTTTCGGCCATATTCCTAGAAAGAAAAGATGGACAGCAAGCCCCTTTGCTACAGATGATTAAAAGATTTAACTCCAGAACTGTCAAATGATGAAAAATTAGTTGAGCAAGTTTAATTTCTACGCTACATTTCCATCTTAAAATAACATACAGTGGTGCTAATAAGATTACTATATCGACCTTTGTGGACCATTGGAAATAATAAACATAGACCCTCTACTTCTTCATTTTATTACTTAATGATACATGCAAGTTAGGAGGTGCGGATTGTAGTGCAACACCATTTTTCGGAGTACTGGCTATTGACAAAAAAATCGCTCATAATAGCTGTTATTGCGTGGGGTCTGTCAGGACTTTTCTAAGTACTAAACTTTGACCTAGCGGCGCTATTAGATTTTCGAAAAAAAATAGTTCCATATTAAGACGTGCAAATGATCAAAACTTACTTTCGACCTGTTGCGGAGACAAATTGGTGCGTTTGTCGGCATGCAGGGTATAGGTGAGGTCTTTTTTCTGTGAATTGTGTCTCGAAATACGGATATCTTTTTTTTTAAATGAACAGACCCAAGTTTGATCCGTAAAACTACACAGAATGTTGGCATAATACATTTTCTTTGAAAAAGAATCAGATATCAAGTCTGGCTCTCTTTGAGAGGCAAGGCGACGCATCTATAAGTCTATGGTTTGAATCCCACAGAGTTAAGTATTTTTCAATTTTACTTAAAGCCTTTTCCCAACCACTGCTGAGCACTACCTAAACTCTTTTCATTAAAATTCTTATTTATAATGCATGCAATGGTCTGCCTCTTTAAATTTATTTTAATTTATAACTATAGTCTTGAAAAATATCAAACCGATGAACTGTCTACAGAGTTCACCTTTGCCGTTTCATAATGTTAGATTCAGAAAATCCCACATCTAACTTACAGTAACTGTTCTGTCGTTATTTTGATTTTGGAAAAATGTTCATTAAAGTTAATTGTAATTTTATGATAGACTCATTACATTTCCTTCTTGTATCAATCAGAGAATTTGGAATATATGAATCAAAAGAGTGCTTTTGTGTAGTTTTTCTTTCAAATCAACGCACTTTCGCCAAAGCACCTCTTTGCTTTTCAGAGAACAGCTTGAATCACTGATTTTATTTTCAATGTTCTGCTTGATTAATGTGTACAGGAGTCAACGGTCACAAACGTGAGAGATGGATTATTGCTTTCTTAAAATCAAAACAGTATTCTCTTAGTATAGTTTTTCATTTACATCAACATACCTAGAACAACATCCTTCTCAGACAAGACCTTCTCAAAATAGTTTAAACGAAAGTTTATAATAGTTTGTAGGTTTAAAATATATATATATATATATATATATATATATATATATGTTAAATTTTTTTTGCAGGTATGTAATAAGATGTATCTATAACAAGCTAATAAAACATGGAACGATAATATTCAAAAGTAATCTAAAAGAAATTGAAAAAAAAATGTCGGACACTTTGGTGGATTTTTTATGACAGATTGGAACGCGAAAGGAGAAAATGAAGAAAAAACTATATGATGGAACAATGAAGTATGAGTCAACTGGAGTTGCTTTGAAAAGTTTGAAAAAAAGTTCTCAAAGTTCTATAACAGATTAAAAATGTGATATATTTTATTTTTAAATAAAAAAAAAACATCGCATACAATCCTTTTGATCATTCAAAAGAGCTCAATTTTAATGAAGAGAAGCAAAATGAAATTTCTTGTTTAGTGTGTAATAAAAATCCGCAATTTTTATTGCTGATCTTTGTCATTGGCAACACAGAATTTATAACAGGTATTAAAAAAAAGAAAGAAAAAGAAAACGTTGTAGCAAGAAACCGATTGAGGTGAAATGTTGCATCGTAACGAAGCGCACTATGGACTTGTCTTAATTTTTGTTTGAAACACGACCAGCCACGAGACAGGCGAAGTGGCAAACCATGTACTTGAACCACAATTATTTCAGGCTAGCGTGCTACTCGGTGCTACCTCAACGCGCCTGAATGTTAGGACTGAAAGGAAATTAGTAAACTTTTTTTTTTTTAATTTTTTTACATAATACCAACAAATGATAATACTTTTTTCCTTTAATCACTTACTTTTTAACATCCTTTTTATCTGGAAATGCTAGTTGGGCTCTGAAAAATATTTCACGGAAGACTGCATAAAACTCAATCGGGTGCCATTATTTTCAGAAATGCACTTTTCTCATAGAAGATATCCACATAGATCTATCTAGATCCATAATGGTTTTTTTTTCCGATACAAGTTAGTTAAGAGTCACGAACTGTTACTAATAATCAGAAGCAGTTAGAAGATGTCTTTAGTGCTCTATTATTTTATAGTATAATTATTGTTCCGATTTTATAAGGTTCATAATGCCATTTTTTTTTTTTTTTTGTCTTTTCGGACTTAAATCTGTCCACCTCTGAAGCAGTGCTGTTTAATCAGCCTAGACGCCATTTTTTAATGTGCTTGAAAGAGAATTCAAAATCAAGTTTTTCAGGTCGCCTATAATTAGCCGAACAAATACCAAATTACAACGTTTAGGTCTAAATCATGGATTCAAAGTGTCGGTCGAATGAAACGGAGAAAGAGTGAAGTTTGAAAAAAAAATAATCTATTTTGTTATGAAAGTAAGTAAAAGTACCTGGAGAAGATGTAAAGAATGCTCTATAACAATTTCTGTTATAAGATCCAAAGCATTGAAGTACATAAAGATGTTATATATTTTTTCCTGATATACATAATATTGTAGCACTGATATTACTATGCTGAAGACTGGGAACTCCCCAACTAGTCAAGGCTTTAGCCATGGAATATGCGAAATATAAATAAGTATTCCTTAGAATAGGCGTCTAATACAATTGCCAAAGAAGCTCTGATCGCAGTCCATACCAATTATAGAACCATGGGATGAATAGAAAATTACTCCTTCACATCCAAAAGAATATCATTTTGTCCAGTGCAATATTACGCTTCGAAACTATGAAAAGGACACTATTAGCTTCTAAATAAAACATTGCTCCAAGCTTTTCATGGCTTAACGACCGATTTCTGAAAGAAACCCAATCAAATAACATAATTTTCCTATTCTGATGAGCACTTGTGGAAAAAGAATCTTCGCAGAAAAATTAGTAAGTTGGGCTAAAGATAAAATGAAAACTACAAGCAAAAGTCAATCTCTTTCCTTACGGCATTTTTTTTTCGAAGAGAGCATGCTCGTTTATTTACTTTTCTTGGATGGAAAGAAGGCTTTCTAAGACTCATGAGGTGTAGAAATTGAACACTTTAATTCCTGATCATTTTATTTGCTGCATTTAATTTAAAAAATTAATTGTTTAACTTTTATGCTCATTCGCGAGTGCTTCTGTTAGAGTAGTGAGTTTAAATAGAAATGCTCATTACTTTACTCAGATATGAGTGATAATGACTAACTGGAGCTTGCCACAGATGACACTTGGACTTTTCCCAATTGAGGAGAATGAATATGAATGCAGCCTTATCTTTATGTGTGTTTGAGATACCCGAAAGATTATGCAACCGTTCTAAGATAATTTACGAGGTTAAGTTGTGTACGCTCTTGCTCCACAATGTCTTTCAAATTTTCGCTGCTTTTAATTTTTTTTAGTGTAGTGGAGGTTTTTGGTTTCTATACAAATTACCGATAAATTTGTAAACTGACATTACCTTGTAATTGAGGACGTGTTACAAAATGAAACTTGGAATTTACAAAATGTGAGTGGGTACTTCTGAGAGAACTAAAAATGTTATCATTCTAAAATATCTAGATAATTGTATTTTATGATGCCATACATGTTATATGTGTCGACCTTGTCTTTATGACGCCAAACAGTGTGTTTACGCATAGAACTTGTCCAGACTGAAGCATAGCATCAAGTAACCTTTTGAACAGGATTTTGTTTATAGAGTTAGTACTAATCCCCATAGGTTTTAAAAAGAGCGACATAGAGGATGTAAATTAGCTAATTTCATTTTGTTTTTTAATAGAGACGGCTCTATATGCAAAATTAACTGAATCGAAGCTAGCAAAAGCTCTGTATATAATGGATTAGATTTTACTATGTTATGGAAGTGCGAAACTCTTTTCAGATGCTAGGTATAACATCAATCTTTCCGTAACGGTAGAACAAAATACTTCCCCTAATACTCCCTCTTTATGCTCGTTGTATAAAGATAGCGCCTTCTATATCTCTTTTTACCTCTATCGTAAATTAACCTAAGTGGAGAAAAATAAAGTTTATGTAAAGGATCCAATTAAATACGTTGTCAGAAACATCACCATCAATAGCAAACAAATTTTATTTCTCGTTATAGATATTTTTTTCCTATCTTCATCTTTGCCTGCTGTCTCTTTTCATTTTTCTCTTTCTCTTTCTTTTTTTTCGTATTCATCAACATCATCATTTTTCTCTTGAAGTTCTTCTTCTTCTTCTTCTTCTTCTTCTTCTTCTTCTTCTTCTTCTTCTTCTTCTTCTTCTTCTTCTTCTTCTTCTTCTTCTTCTTCTTCTTCTTCTTCTTCTTCTTCTTCTTCTCCTCCTCCTCCTCCTCCTCCTCCTCCCTCTCCTCTGTTTTTGCCTCTTCGTCATCTGTTTAGCATTTGTGTGTGCCAATTTCAATTTTCAAAGACTGTAATATACCTGATTAGTAAGAAAATAAAGATTGTAATACCTTTAAGTTGGAAAGCACATCATTGCTAAGCCGTAGTCTCACTATTTTTATTAGAGAGTTGCTAAATAAGGAAAGACCAATGATATGTTATGATGTGGTTAAGCTTAAAGATTTGTAATATTATGCATAATAAGGAACAGACCACTAACAGGTTTTTGAAAGAAAAAAATATGTATGTGCTTGTCTGAAGATTCTTTCTGATTTATTTCGCAAAGCTTGTCTTGTAACAATAAAAAGCAATTTTTACTGTTTTTGTTAGCCTTTGAAGTGAAAGAAGAAATATCAAAGCCCTTGACACTGGTGGGTTCGACATAGTCTGTTTTGATCATCCTTTAAATTACTCCAACTGTTAGATTATTGAAGTGAGTCTTACGCATGTGTTTATTATAGTCAAGAAGTAATAGCACTTTGTTAGGGAAAAATTATCTAATGTATGCTTTACCCGTTTATCACCACGACTGATTTCTCTATTTAGCATCGTTCGTTAAGGTAAAAATCATCAGGATTTTTGACAAGCTTGGCATGGCTAGATCTAACCAGACGGATGACGCATTTATGCCTTTGTAAACTAAGGATTTATCCGGAATAGACGTCTTCGGCACGGCTTAAAAATCAAATTTTAAGACGATAGCATTTCTTTATAAGCTTTGTTATTATAGATTTAAATCTTCTTCTTTATAATCGGACACCGGCATGAAGTCATTCTCATTACGGTATCCAAGCAATCGCTTCCATGAATGCTGTTATACTATAGCAAAATCCAGATCTTCAAGGGCTCTTTTATTTTTTTATTTTATTTTTTTTTTTGTATGTGTGAGAGGGGGGGTTGTTGTTTTTTTTTCTTTTTTTTTTGTGGGTTTTTTTGGTTTGTTTGTTTGTTTTATTTTTGGGAGGAAAAGGAGATGTCAGTTCCTCTGATCTTGTAGCATGTTTTGTTTTTGTTTTTTTTAGATTTTTTTTTTTTATAAATTTCCCTTAAATTGATTGATATATAAAATTCGAGTGATTGCCTTCCTTTCACAGGCTCAGGTGATTGTTAAGCTCGATCACAGTTTTCTTTTTAAAACGGGCAC
>JAWDGP010005813.1:0-22500 GCA_033675545.1 Elysia crispata
TAGGAACACTCTCAGACCGAGAGCCAGATAAAAGAAATCGGATAATAAACTTTGAAACCATCATGAAAAAAAGAGTAGAAACACACTGGCTAGATGAATGTGGACGTATGGTTTTAGGAAAATGTCACATGATAATTGTCTGGCTGATGAAATGACAGAAGAGAGCTAACAAACAGATAATTCTAAAATATTTACAATCCAAACGCTGAAAAATAGAGTAGCTTAGATGGACGAGTGAGATACAGGAATCCGATGAGTGAGAGAGAGAGAGAGAGAGAGAGAGAGAGAGAGAGAGAGAGAGAGAGAGGGAGAGGGAGAAAGAGAGGGAGAGAGAGAGAGAGAGAGAGAGAGAGAGAGAGAGAGAGAGAGGGAGGAAGAGAGGAAGGGAGAGAGAGGGGGAGGGAGAGAGAGGGGGAGGGAGGGAGGGAGAGAGAGAGAGAGAGAGAGAGAGAGAGAGGGAGGGAGAGAGGGAGAGGGAGGAAGAGAGGGAGGGAGAGAGAGAGGGAGGGATGGAGAGAGTGAGAGAGAGGGAGAGTGAGGGAGACAGAGAGAAAGAGAGAGAGTGAGATTGAGAAAGAGGGAGAGAGGGAGGGAGAGAGACAGAGAGAGAATGGCGGAGAGAGAAAGAGAGACAGATACAAGGAGGCATATAGATACAGACAGAGAATAAATGGAAAGAATAAAGATATAAACCGTCAATAAGACCGAATGATACATATAGAAACAGAGACGTTCAATGGCTCAGACAATGAAAGAGTGAAAGAGAGAGAGAGAGAGAGAGAGAGAGAGAGAGAGAGAGATAAATAGAGAGAGATATATAGATAGATAGTTAGACAGATAGATAGATAGATAAATAGAGAAAGACACACAGAGAGATAGGGAGAGTGAGAGAGCGAGCGCGAGAGAGAGAGAGAGAAAGAGAGAGAGAGAGAAAGAGAGAGAGAGAGAGAGAAAGAGAGAGAGAGAGAAAGAGAGTGAAGAGAAAATTGATACAGTTCGATAAAGAAGAAGAGAACTTAACTTCACGAAAGAAAAATAATGTGCCTTGGATTTGAAATTAGCCTTAAAATGTAAAAATCGTATTAGCAGGGAATAAACTGTCTGACAGGAAAGTTTTAAACTAACATCCACCTGGGTAAACTGTGTTGACAGGGTGAAATGGACACAAATTTACTGATGCCGTTTTTAGAATCAGATAGATAGAAGAGAGAAGGGCGTGTGGTAAGGTGAAAAAGAGAAAAGGGGCGGGGTGGAGGGGGAGAGAGAGAGAGAGAGAGAGAGAGAGAGAGAGAGAGAGAGAGAGAGAGAGAGAGAGAGAGAGAAACAGAAACACAGACAATAAGAAAGACAGATAGAGACAAAAACAACGAGAAATAGAGAAAACTGAGAGAGAGAGAAAGAGAGAGACATAGAGAGAGAGAGTGAGAGAGACAGACAAAGAGAGACAGAGACAGAGACAGACAGAGAGAGATCGAGAGAGACAGACAAAGAGAGAGACAGAGAGAGAGGAAAAAAGAGAGAGAGAGAGAGAGAGAGAGAGAGAGAGAGAGAGAGAGAGAGAGAGAGAGATAGAGAGAGACAGAGACAGAGAGAGAGAAAGAGAGAAAGAGAATATGTGTAATTAGATGAGATAAACATGAAAGTAAATAATTACGGCCAACTCGTCCGGCTGAACTATTTTCATTACCAGGGATATTAAAAAAGGCTTTAATAAAAAAAAAATCATCGCAAAAAAGTCGAAGCGGAAATAGTCCGGTATATAAAGAAAGTTTGCGCTTTTCAAATCCCAGAACAAAGTGAGCCAGGGGATCAGACCTGATCAGAACAAAAAGAGGAAACAGACGTAAATCTCGAAATCTAAGGGGGGAGCTGAAGAATTTTCCTAGGAAAAGACATGAACAGAAACAAGGAAAGTTCAGACGAGATTAAATATATTCTTAAAACCAAAGAGCGGAAGAGAGAGAGAGAGAGAGAGAGAGAGAGAGAGAGAGAGAGAATGAGAGAGATAGGGAGACGCAGAGAGGCAGAGAGAATGAGAGAGATAGGGAGAGAGAAAGAGAGAGATAGAGAGAGACACACAGAGGTACAGACAAAGGCAAACAGACAAAGAGAATGAGAGATAGATAGATAGATAGATAAATAGATAGATAGATAGATAGATAGATAGACGGATAAATAGATAGATACATAGATAGATAGATAAATAGATAGATAGATAGATAGATAGATGAGTAGAGAGAGAGAGAGAGAGAGAGAGAGAGAGAGAGAGAGAGAGAGAGAGAGAGAGAGAGAGATTAAATCAAAGAATTATAAGACAGGCATGGGTTGTACGAAATTCTTCAATCTCTCTCTCTCTCTCTCTCTCTCTCTCTCTGACGTCATAGTCTAATCCCTCTGCAGACAATATTTCACCCCGTCTTGAAGTTTCTTGACATTGGATCTAAAAATAGTCTGTTAATGTGAGTCAGTGATAAGGTTATTTTAAGGCTTATAGTTTTGTTTGTCGTTAAACATTTTCGTTATTTCAAGTAAATCGATCAAAATGGACTTCAGAAAAATATAACTGGGGCAAGAAAATAGCCACAAAAAAAAAAAAAAGTCTAGGAAAATTCCAGTAGCTTTAAAAGCCGCTGATGTAAACAATTCATTTTTTCTAGAAAACTTATCTAGATTATTAGCTTGTTTGCTTGTATTTCCATCTGTGAGATTGGAGATAAAAATTATTCTGCTTGCTTTTCAAGCATTCGGAAAAACGAATTTAACCCCTTAGCTAAGAATTCAAAGGCATTTTTAAAAGAGTAAAAATTATTTTGTTCGTCTGGTCTTTAATTAGACAAGCCGATAGATGTCACATAGGATTGCGAGTTCGATTATCGTCTACTCCATTTCTATGCTTTCTTTTTAAACAACATCGTTGATCCTAATTTTATTGATGTCGTTTTCTAACAAGACATAATTTATGGTAACCTTTCCACAGTACCATCACAAAACCTTTTATTTTATATAAATTTTTATATATAAGAAAATCTTTTATATATATATATATATATATATATATATATATATATATATATCCAAACGCTGAAAAATAGAGAATACATATATATATATATATATATATGTATATATATATATTAGTAAACCTCAAAATGATGTATAAATCATAAACTTACCCCATTGGTTTGAACAGGTTTGGATGCATAGTACAGTATAATTACTGCTTGCTTCATGTATAGCATTTTATACAAATTTGGCCCTATCTGCTTTACGCCGCTTGGATATTGCAATGGACTTGAATGCTTTTGTTAATATTTTTTTGTACTTTTCTATGCCTCAAGTGGACGTGTCATTGAATATTTTGTGTAGATTGCATAGATAACTTTATTTTTTATAATGGTACGATAATTTTATTTTTATTGACTCAATATTGATCTATTATGGGTGTGTGAATTTATTTAGTCAGTTTTAGGATGGTTTCATAATCAAGAGCCTTGAACCTGATTATTATTATTATTATTATTATTATTATTATTATTATTATTATCATCATCATCATCATCATCATCAACATCATCGTCATCATTTTAACGCCTTTTCGTTTCTTCACAATCAACCTTAAAAACAATTTTGATATGTAGCATAACATTATAGCATAACGAATCGCATTAAACTTTCTCCTTCTTTGTAGCCGTGGTTCCGGACGCCTCTGAAAGATGACCTTAGCAGCACCGAAACGCATCGACCTATAAACGTGTTTTCCAACATCTGACCCAGTTTCTGCCTTTGACCCTGAACATAACCGAGTTCGTTACAAGAACATTTCAGAACTTTAGTTTTAATTTACTCGCTGTATTTTTTTTTCGGTGCATCCACTAGATATCTCTGCGACTTTTTTTCCTCTCTCTCTAGCTCTTTGACACATTCCTTTTCCAACACCGACTCTTCATTTGTCTCTCTCTCTCTCTCTGTCTCTCTCTCTCTCTCTCTCTCTCTCTCTCTCTCTCTCTCTCTCTCTCTCTCTCTGTCTCTCTCTCTCTTTCTATCAACCCTTCATATCCTTCATAACTATTCTTCCATCCTCCAATCATCAACCTCCCTCCCAGTATCTATACCCTCACGTCCTCTATACCCTCACACTTCTCTTTCTTTCTCTCTTCTTCTCAATCCCAATTCTTCCATTCTCCAACCATCGACCTCTACCCCCCCCCCCCCTCTCTCTCTCTCTCTCTGTCCCTCTCTCTTCCTCTCAACCCTTCCCGACGTACATAATTCTTCCATTCTCCAACAATCGACCTCTACCCCCACCTCTCTCTCTCTCTCTCCAACAGACCCTCCCTATCCCAAAAGGCCCTCACCAAAACGCGGGGGCGAGAAAGCCCCCCCCCCCCCCCGTTAGAGCGTCGATCGAGCCAGATTTAGATCTATATTCGTCCCTGAGCGTCTAGAGAGCGGCGAGCCGTACTTGATCCGCCAGAGAGCCTTCCGTCTTCCATCCTCAGAGCTGTATTGATTGACACCGGTCGATTCAGGGCAGGCTTCCGGATCTTCCCGTTTCGTCCTCAAGCTTTCGGATATTCCCGGCCCGTCCTCAAGCTTTCGGATCTTCTCGGCCCGTTCTCAAGCTTTCATATCTTCCCATTTCGTCCTCAAGCTTTCGGATCTTCCCGGCCCGTTCTCAAGCTTTCATATCTTCCCGTTCCGTCCTCAAGATTTCGGATCTTTCCGTTCCGTCTTCAAGCTTCCGGACCATCCCGTTCCGTCCTAAAGCTTTCGGATCTTCCCTTTCCGTCCCAAGCTTTCAGATCTTTCCGTTCTGTCCTCAATCAAGCTTCCGGATCTTTCCGTTCCGTCCTCAAGCTTCCGGATCTTTCCATTCCGTTCTGAAGCTTTCGCATCTCTTCCCGTTCCGTTCTCTTTAGGAACATTCCGTTTCGTTCTAATGCTTTCGGATCTTTCCGTTCCGTTCTGAAGCTTTCGGATCTTTCCATTCCGTCCAAAATTTCCGGATCTTCCTGTTCCGTTCTAAAGCTTTGAAATTTTTCCGTTCCGTTCAGGCTTTTAGATCTTTCCGTCATACAACGCCATCGTATTGAGATTTGTACCACAGCTCAAAATTCGATAGTAATTGACAGTAAAGATTGAACTTTAAAAAAAGCATTGATGAAATTAATCTTTCACGTCATCGATTGAGCTAAAAGTTCAAGAGCTTTATCTAACGGGAAAATTTTTTTCCGAAGGACAATAAATGACATGGCTGACTTATAAATATTGAACTGTCACAAAATATAATTTTGTGACATTGATTTGTTTCTGAATTGTCTATCTCCCATTATATCGATTGAGCTGTCAACTTTAGAGCTATCTCCATCAAAAGATAGAAACTGTTGCCATAGATTAATTGCTCAAATTACTCTTCAGCACTTTAAATTAATGTTTTGTCTTTGAGATAATACTACAAAATAAAACGACAAACTTTCCTTCTACCTCAACTTATGCGGCCAACAATTTTACAGCAATATTTCTTTTACTCAGTTTTAGAATATATCTCAACAGAAAAAAAAACTACAAAGCTTTCCAAAGGCTTACAAAAATACGGAAGACGCCGTAACTTTCAAGTCCCAAGGGAAATATAGAAAACTCCCTCTATAGACATGGCGGGTGTGTTATTGATTAAACTGACATGAATATTACATGAAGCCTCTTTCATGGATACATCAACTCTTTCGCAATAACCAGCGATAGTATTGCTCTTACAATTATGAGGCTCAAAGATGAATGATAATTAGTCGTTTTTCCCTGGTTTCCCCGAAACACGGCGCATGTCCGTTTGTTGCAAGAAAACATCGCTTCGTGGATTTACGATTTACGGCACGTAACTGCACCACGTCTGAACGTAATAAATATACAAGACTAGAGCTGTAGTTCTGTATTGATGGCTCTCTTTTTGTCCGGAAATATCCGTTACATGGTGTGCAACCAAATATCCTGTTATCTTCTCGGTTTAGTGTTTGATGCTGGGTCTATATAATACTGTCTTAATGATCATTAAGAATAGGTAACTATTTTTTTTTAAATACAAATCTATTAAATGATTTTTTAAAAAACTAATCATCATCATGTAGGTTTAAATAACTGCGCGGCTAAGAATTCCCGCAAGGCAGTGCATCATTAAGCACTTTTTGCAGGAATCGCAATTCGTTTAAAATAGATTTGAACAGACAAAATAAGTCGATTTACCTATTCATTTTTTTGTATTCGTTTGCTCATAAAAGTTTTGTAGGATCTACAAATTGATTGGGGTTATAAAAAATTAGCAAACAATTCTCATTTTAAAAAAAATTAGAACTAATGGCCGGCTATCTTAGGAAAGACAAACAAGTGACTGGATGTTTGCTATGATAATAAATCTAGCTGAGGTGATATGGTATTGATTTTGGTGGCTGGTCCAGTGACATAAGACAATGGTCTCTGGATGTTTGCTATGATAGTCTATGATAGTCTATGATAGTAACTCTAACGGAGGCGATAATGGTATTGATTTTAGTGGCTCGTCCAGTGACATAAGACAATGGTCTCTGGATGTTTGCTATGATAGTCTATGATAGTCTATGATAGTCTATGATAGTAACTCTAACGGAGGCGATAATGGTATTGATTTTGGTGGCTCGTCCAGTGACATAAGACAATGGTCTCTGGATGTTTGCTATGATAGTCTATAATAGTCTATGATAGTAACCCTAACGGAGGCGTTATGGTATTGATTTGGGTGGCTGGTCCAGTGACATAAGACAATGTTCTCTGGATGTTTACTATGATAGTCTATGATAGTCTATAACAGTCTATGATAGTAACTATAACGGAGGCGATATGGTATTGATTTGGGTGGCTGGTCCATTTACATAAGACAATGTTCTCTGGATGTTTGCTATGATAGTCTATAACAGTCTATGATAGTAACTATAACGGAGGCGATATGGTATTGATTTTGGTGGCTGGTCCATTTACATAAGACAATGTTCTCTGGATGTTTGCTATGATAGTCTATGATAGTCTATGATAGTAACTATAACGGAGGCGATATGGTATTGATTTTGGTGGCTCGTCCAGTGACATAAGAGAATGGTCTCTGGCAGATCCTCTCACCTCTAATTATCATGAGGCGCAGATATTTCTGTCTGTTGCTAATTACTCCTTCTCTTTAGCTCACTGTCCCTAACTCACTTCTCATTTCTGTCTATCTGTCTGTCTGCTGCGTCTCTCTCCTCCACCATCTCTCAATCTCAGTTACTTGTTTGTGAATTGCTGTTTTTGCCTGTTTTTAACCACTTTGTCACTGTCTCTCCTTCCCACTCTCTCTCTCTTTCTCTATCTCTATCTCCCTCACTGTCTTTCTCTCTATCTTCTTCTTCTCTCTCTTTCTCTCTTTATCTCTCTCTCCCTCCCTCTCTCTCTCTCTTTCTCTATCTCTATCTCCCTCACTGTCTTTCTCTCTATCTTCTTCTTCTCTCTCTCTCTCTCTTTCTCTCTCACTATCTCCCTCCCTCCCTTTCTCTCTCTGTCTCCCTCTTTGTCTCTTTCTCTCTCTATCTCCCTCTCTTTCTCTCTTTCTTTCTCTCTCTCTCTCTCTCTCTCTCTCTCTCTCTCCCTCTTTCTCCCCCCTCTCTGTCGTTCGTTCTCCTGGCTGTCTGCTGTCTGATTTCCGTCTCCCCAACTCTATTTCATTCCTTCGTGTCTTACTGCCTCTATCTGCCTCTGTATCGTTCTCTATCCTCGCCCTCCTTTAATCCGACCTCCATCTTTCTTTTTCTTTCTTTTTCTTTCTCTCTCTCTCTCTCACTCTCTCTCTCTCTCTCTCTCTCTCTCTCTCTCTCTCTCCTCTCTCTTCTCTTCTCTTCTCTATCTCTGTCTGTGTCTCTGTCTATCTGCCTCTCTCTCGATCTCTCTCTTTGTCTCTGTCTGTTTGTCTGTCTCAGTCTCTGTCTCTATCTGTCTGTCTCGGTCTCTTTCTGTGTCTCTGTCTATCTCTATCTCGGTCTCTCTCTGTGTCTCTGTCTGTCTGTCTGTCTGTCTGTCTCTGTCTGTCCCTTATCTCGGTCTCTCTCTGTGTCTCTGTCTGTCTGTCTGTCTGTCTCTGTCTATCTCTATCTCGGTCTCTCTCTGTGTCTCTGTCTGTCTGTCTGTCTGTCTGTCTGTCTGTCTGTCTGTCTCTCTCTCTCTCTCTCTCTCTCTCTCTCTCTCTCTCTCTCTCTCTCTCTCTCTATCTCTTTCTGTCCACGCCAAATGAAGAAACCCTTATCTCGAGGCTGTTGTGTTGACCCAGGCGCAGTAGAAAGCAATCGATAACCCGAAATGTCATCAGAGCGACCACTTATTTAGAGGTTCTCACATTATTGGATTAGGGGACATTCTCTGTGGCCATAAGAGCGGCTACTTATTTAGAGGTTCTCACATTATTGGATTAGGGGACATTCTCTGTGGCCATAAGAGCGGCTACTTATTTAGAGGTTCTCACATTATTTGATTAGGGGACATTTTGTGTGGCCATAAGAGCGGCTACTTATTTAGAGGTTCTCACATTATTTGATTTGGGGACATTCTCTGTGGCCATGAGAGCGGCTACTTATTTGGAGGTTCTCACATTATTGGATTAAGGGACATTCTCTGTGGCCATCAGAGCGGCTACTTATTTAGAGGTTCTCACATTCTCTATGGAACTAATAAACACTGCCCCAAGGACACAAACAATGCCAATTCTGCCCTATAGAGTCTAGATCTATCCCTCAATGACGCAAAAGTTTTCGAGATCCATTTCATGGATAACATAACATACCTTGAGAATAAAACAAGTAATAGCCACTAATCGGCGATATATTTACAGCTCTTTACACTAACATTTATGATTTGACTCCGTCCAATCCTTAAAAATATATAAACATATCATTGCTGAAGGAATGAAGGAAAAAAATCTATGATTTTTCCACCTAGATGATATTGAATATTTCTAATGTCTATGAATAGATTTTTTTCTTGTTTTTCTATTATAATTTTAGTTGATTTTCCTCTTATATTATTAAAGATCTTGCAGCTTTTGAAGTATTTAAAACAAAAATTGAATGCATGATAAAGCGACATCCATGATTTGCCCTTCACAACGCCTTGTAGCTGATTTTAAACACTTTTCCATGCCTCATCCGCGAAGAGCAAATCTGACCTACGATCCTCATAAATATTCACCATCATGATGTACTTTAACTTAATGCGCAGCTATGAATTCCCGCAAGGCTGCGCACCATTTGGCACTTTTTGCGGGAATCCCGAGTTTCTAATAAGCATAATTGGAATAGACCAGGCCTATATTTGACCATAAGAATCGGGTTTCACAAAACCACAGCCCATAAACGGTTTCTATAGGTTTTGAGGGCTGATGCTGGTTGAAAATAGAGGATTGGTCAGTCAATGACCGCACACGTCCAGATAATCAATATTAAAGCCAGAGTTAGATCTATAACCCCTGAAATCAATGCTACTGCCGCCCGAGCCAGCTGTAATTTAGCCAGGTCATTGTTTTGTAACGTGACAAGGGAAGCGAGTGGTCAAACTGGGTCGACGGTCACGGAGAAAGGTATACACTGGACGTTGTGACGGATACTCTGGTGGTCACTTGGGTCATTCTCAAACCACAGTATTTCCGTTTCTATGGAGACTGTAAAAGAGCACCTCAGTTCTAAAACTTGGGAAATGTAATAACAAAAGAGAAATAGAGCGGTGTAAATTAAGTTGTCAGAATATATACATATATAAATCCCTCAAAAACTATAAAAGTTTCTGACGTAGACTTCAGAGATTTGTGCCGGCGATGTACATTGCATTGAAGATGTGAAGGTGAAGGTCAAAGGATGTCGTAAAATACTCCAAATCAGTCGCGGCAAAAAAAAAAAAAAAACCTAGGAGGGAGGAGATGACATTGTACAAGTTTTTTTACTTTGGGAAAACAGACGGTATGTATCTAAGTTATTTACCCCTCCCCCTCCCCCCCGCCCACACACGCACACAAACACCTTTCTCCTCCCCTCCTTTTGTCTGTCTGTTTCCCTGTATGTCTGTCTCTATCTCACTCTCTTTGTCTGTCTGTCTGTCTGTCTGTCTGTCGATCTGTTTGTTTGTCTCTCTAACTCTCTCTCTCTCTCTCTCTCTCTCTCTCTCTCTCTCTCTCTCTCTCTCTCTCCCTCTCTCTCTCTCTCTCCCTCCTTCCCTATCCCCCTCCCGTCCTCTCTCCCTGTCCTGAGGATGAAAGCAACTTCTAAAAATCTAAAAATAGAGTTAACTTCGAGAAAAAGTAAAAAAAAAACTTTGAAAGTGGCATCAACCAAAACACAAATCAACTGAAAAAAAATCAACAAGCAAAGACACAGCAGTCTAATGAGAAAGAAAAGCGATTAAAATGTTTGATACTTTTAGTTCACTCTTTTAATCATTATTTTGTCTATCCTTGTACCAAATCCCTTGAATGTCGAAATAACCGTGTATCTTCTTTTTTCTAATTATTCATCCATTCCTTCCTTATCTCGTTTTTCTCCTCTTTCTCAACCTTTCTACACATCTCATACATCCATTTCTATCCAACTTGTTTCTCATCCATATTCTTCCTCTAGCCATTGCATCTCTCCCGTGATATCGTATTTATAATTCTCCATCCATTCCTTCCTTATCTCGTTTTTCTCCTTTTTCTCAACCTTTCTACACATCTCATACATCCATTTCCATCCATCTTGTTTCTCATCCATATTCTTCCACTTGTCACAGCCATTCTTTCCCCCTCACATCCTATGTATAATTCCCCATCGCTTATCCCCCCTCATCGATCTTCCAAAATTAGAGCTATGACTCAATGTTTACGCCCTAATGTATTGTGGGTAACTTGAATTGATTTCCTGCCCACAATGCTACTCGTTAATTTCTCGATATTAATAGTTAACCTGGGCTCGTCCAGTCGTTATCAAAGTGTGCAGTACTCTGTCTAACGGTCGCTCTAGTCTTTGACAGTGTCAGGGCACGATGTATTCGGGTTATATCGATCCACAGATAGCGATGTGATGCAGTTTGAATTATCAAAAAAAAAAAAAAAAAAAACAACCCAAAAAAATCGGTTAAAAAGCTGTATTTGCAGGAAAAGTGATCGGCAATTTGGGAGATGCTTTGATGAATATAGCCGAAATCTAAATGAAAAGAAAAAATAACAACGAACAAAGATAATCGTTATTTGATTTTAGCAACGCTTGATCCTAATGGTTTTTTTTGTTGTTCCTGTTGAAGTTGTGTCTGTTTTCATTGTTGCAAAATTAATCATCACCATCGCCATGATCGTAATTCCATTATTGTCATTTTCATTATTATTATTATTGCTGTTCTTCTTCTTCATTTAATTTTTGTTGTGCTGCTGTTGTTATTTTTATTGCTCTTCTTCTTCTTCTTCTTCTTCTTCTTCTTCTTCTTCTTCTTCTTCTTCTTCTTCTTCTTCTTCTTCTTCTTCTTCTTCTTCTTCTTCTTCTTCTTCTTCTTCTTCTTCTTCTTCTTCTTCTTCTTCTTCTTCTTCTTCTTCTTCTTCTTTTTCATCTTCTTCTTCTTCTTCTCTTATTGTTATTATTATTATTATTATTACAATTATCGTAAGCAGCAGTAGTAGAGGCAGCAGCAGCACTAACAACAGCAACAGCAACAGCAGCGGCAGCAGCAGCAGTAGTAGTAGTAGTAGAAGTAGTAGTAGTAGTAGTAGTAGTAGTAGTTGTAGTAACAAGTAATAGTAGTAATAGTAGCAGCAGCAGCAGCAGTAGTAGTAGTTGTAGTAGTAGTAGTAGTAGTAGTAGTAGTAGTAGTAGTAGTAGTAGTAGTAGTAGTAGTAGCAGCAGCAGCAGCAGCAGCAGTAGTAGTAGTAGTAGTAGTAGTAGTAGTAGTAGTAGTAGTAGTAGTAGTAGTAGTAGTAGTAGTAGCAGCAGCAGTAGTAGTAGTAGTAGTAGTAGTAGTAGTAGTAGTAGTAGTAGTAGTAGTAGTAGTAGTAGTAGTAGTAGTAGTAGTAGTAGTAGTAGTAGTAGTAGTAGTAGTAGTAGTAGTAGTAGTGTTTTTGTTGTTTTTATTGCTGTTGTTTTCTTGTTGTTAAAAGATCATTTTCAACAAAGCACATGATTCTGCTATTTAAAGCTGGATGATCATTCTGTAATAATTTAACTCGCGAAAAGTCGTAGCTGCTGAGGAAAGTTGGGTATTCAGAACTTCCACGACAGCAGCAGCAACATCAAAGACGACCACAACAGGAAACTTGTCATTTTATCAATAACATCGATGCTATTATTCCAATTTCCAAATGGTGCAACAAATCAATATTGGGGAGAATTCATTAACATTTTGAATTATTAATTACGCACATGAACGCACTTTGGTAAAAAATCAATGCATGCAGCATCGTTCCCATATTTTTCTTTCTGCAAACAAGCCAATTGACTTAAGTTTATTATGCATGGTCAAATCTTGAGTGATGTTAACCAGAAAAAGCGGCAATAGAAAATAGTCAAGGATAGATCCAATTTTGTTGCGCCATTAGATAAATTCGAGGGGGTATCTGTGAAATATTCACCACAAATTTAAACCTTTCTTGTTATACCATACAACAGCGACAAATTATAACATGGATCTTTCTATATATTTGTTTTTCTTTTTGAGAAAAGTGACAATAAACCAACAAGTGTTAAAAAAAAAAACACCTCTGCTTTGAAACATGAAACAACGTTTCTTTTCTTATATCCTTATTTAAGAAATTTGACACTCAAGAAATCTTGATCTAGTTACCTTATTAAAATCCTCGAAACCAAAATCCGTCTTGTTTTGAAATATCTCGCATACAGGACAAATATCCGTTGACCTTTAAAAATAGATCTAGACGATTTTAAGACTTGACTACTAGATCTAAATATGTCTTGGAATCATGGCTTTATTCTCTACATAGTTATAGAACAAGAAAAATAAATGCTAGATCTTGCAGCATTTTTCCCTGCACGCGCAAAATTACATGATTTTTAACAAATATGAAGTGAAAAAATGATATGGCAGAAATACGAGCGGAAAATCTTATCATTAAGGGGAGTTTTCCTGTGATAAATAAATCCCCGTTACAAAATAATACATCGTTATGTATTTAATTGTCGTTAGCATTTCAGGACAACTATCACAGATAGTCATATGCTAACATAAAAAAAATCTCACTCATATTAGTACATGAGTTTAAAAGATAACAATAAATAACTATGCTATCGGTTAATATATATTTTTTTTATTTCATACATCTCTTCGTTTACATGAGTTTAAAAGATAACAATAAATAACTATGCTATCGGTTAATATATATTTTTTTTATTTCATACATCTCTTCGTTTACATTCACCTAAGTCTAAATCTTCAATGCGACACCAAAATTCGAACGGCGAAATTTACCTTTTTTTCCGGAAATTCCAAATCGTATCCCACTCAGATTTTGACTAATTTAGATTGACGCTTCAAATGCGCAACCTATTGAACCATCCACAACATGTCCTGTAGAACCAAGGGCTAGATCTAGATCTAGACTGGAAGCTAACGGCACCACCGCTCCAGCGACGTCTGAGCAGTTACCAGGGATAGAGAGAACATGACAGCTTTGTCGAGCATTCTGTTCACTCACGCTTGGAAATCGAGTTTTCTGTTGCTCTGCTCACCTCGCCCTCCCCCTCACTCCGCCCCCTACATCTCTCTCTCTCTCTCTCTCTCTCTCTCTCTCTCTCTCTCTCTCTCTCTCTATCTCTCTTTCTCGCTCTCACTCTGTCTATGTTTCTCTCTTTCACTCTCCCTCTCAATCGATCTGTCTGTCGGTCTTTCTTACTTTCTCTCACTCTGTCTATCTATCTGTCTTTTCTCAGTCTTTTTCTCTGTTTCTCTCTATATATCTGTGTGTATGTCTCTCTGTCTCTGTCTGTCTCTCTATCTATCTATCTCTCTCTCTCTCTCTCTCTCAAAACGGACAGTTTATCGGCCCATCTTTAAAAAGCTAACAGAGAAAATGATGCCTTCGAAGTTTGAAGGCGCCGCGGTTGAGACTATGAGTCATCATTGTTTTGCCCAGAAGGGTTACATGTTCGAATATTAAAAGCTATGTCTGTTATAGTTTTAAAGTTGTTTTCTTCTTCTTCTTCTTCTTCTTCTTCTTCTTCTTCTTCTTCTTCTTCTTCTTCTTCTTCTTCTTCCTCTTCTTCTCATTCTTCTTCTTCTTCTTCTTCTTCTTGTTCTTCTTCTTCTTGTTCTTCTTCTTCTTCTTCTTCTTCTTCTTCTTCTTCTTCTTCTTCTTCTTCTTCTTCTTCTTCTTCTTCTTCTTCTTCTTCTTCTTCTTCTTCTTCTTCTTCTTCTTCTTCTTCTTCTTCTTCTTCTTCCTCCTCCTCCTCCTATTTCTTCTTCTTCTTCTTCTTCTTCTTCTGCGATCCAATGACATTGGCAGTCTGTCAAATTTGGAGTCCTGTGACTCTAATAAATTCTAACGTCAAGAGCAGGTTTTGTTAAGAGCTATAAAGTGTCTCATGGAGGCTTGAGGGTTGCGGTCAGGTATGTTGTCTTAGTTCTGAGTGGGTTGAGCTCACACTGTTTTGAACGTCCCTACCATGCAAATTAAGCGGAACATACCACACACCATTCTTCTTCACCGAACACTCTTCTAGTGCGAGCCCCAGAGCTGAAGTCCAAGCAGTTATGAATGTATGGTGTGTACCACAGGGCACCGAGCAGTTGTGAATATGGTGTGTACTACAGGGCACCAAATAGTTATGAATATGGTGTGTACCACAGGGCACCGAGCAATTATGAATATGGTGTGTACTATAAGGCACAAAACAGTCATGAAATCATGGTGTACCACGGGGCAACAGGCATCTATGAAATCATGGTGTGTACTACAGGGCACCAGATAGTTATGAAACGATGGTGTGTACTACAGGGCACCAGGCAGCTATGAAATCATGGTGTGTACTACAGGGCACCAAATAGTTATGAAATGATGGTGTGTACCACAGGGCGCCAAACAGCTATGAAATCATGGTGTATACCACAGGGCACCAAATAGTTATGAAATGATGGTGTGTACCACAGGGCACCGAGCAGTTGTGAATATGGTGTGTACTACAGGGCACCAAATAGTTATGAATATGGTGTGTACCACAGGGCACCGAGCAATTATGAATATGGTGTGTACTACAGGGCACCAAATAGTTATTAAATAATGGTGTATACCACAAGGCACCAAACAGTCATGAAAGCATGATGTGTACCACAGGGCACCGATATATACATCTCCAAGACCAACATTGGAGATGCTAATTAATTTAGAGCTGTTTGTACCCTGGGCTACTCTGAGCTACCGCTTCTCTCTGAAGACAAGACTGGGTGTGCACCACAGGGCACCGATATATACATCTCCAAGACCAACATTGGAGATGCTAATTAATTTAGAGCTGTTTGTACCCTGGGCTACTCTGAGCTACCGCTTCTCTCTGAAGAGAAGACTGCATTATTGATCCGAACTAGGCCTTGCAGGGTGTCATGTCGAACGCTTCCCGAGGACAGCGTTGTGCAACCGCCACACTTTGTGGCCGAGTAGATTCTGGTTACTGCAAATAATTGTTCTCACGTTAGAAGCCTGCCTTGCGCCGCTTATATCAAGGTTCTGGGACTATGAAGAATTTTAGTCCTAAAAATAATCATTAAGTCAAGAGATTTTCCTTTGAAAAACAATTCTAGAGTAAGCCAAGGTGTAAAAGATTTGCTTTACAGTACGCTGTTTGCTAAATTAATAGTTGCGGATAACTGCCTCTAAATCTAATGAATACAAAATATTTTCATGCTCAGTTATATGAAAGACCAAAAAGAAAGGAAAATATATATATATATTGCCTCTCTTTTTCAGCGTTGAAAAAATAAAGGTGCAAAAAGCCTTGTATTTCAGAGAGACGTTCACTAACAATGCTTCTTTGTGTTTTAAGAAAATCACATCTATTTGGAATTTATATAGTGTTAATTTAATAATGATACTCTAATAAATCGTATACCAATAGATATAGGGTTATACGTGGGTAAATGTCTACAAATGCATCATTCTACTAAGTATTATAAGACATAACGGAAATCTTTCTCTCTCATTAATAACCTTTGTTCATGATTGTTGTAGGCCTATTAATTTTTTATCAGTTTATACAACGCTCTTTCCAGTACAGAGAATCAACGTGGCCGCTAATAGTAATAAGCTGTCTTGGATCGAGAGATGGCGTGGATCAGATCAAGCTTTTTTTTTTCTCTTTGAACGTCCGTCCTTCTGCCTCATGCTTGGATAAATGGGAAGATCGAAATCTGAGCGCTGTTTTAGATGTAGAAACTATCACAAAAAAAACCACACACACACACACACAAAAATAGCGATTATGCTGCCCAGACGGGGAGAAAAAAAAAGACGAGAGAAAGAAATCTGAGGGCCGACAGAGTAGAGTGGAGGAGTGGGAGGGGGGAAAAAAGAGGGGAAAAGCAAAGGAGATGAGATGAATTTAGATTGGAGGAGAGAGAGAGAGAGAGAGAGAGAGAGAGAGAGAGAGAGAGAGAGAGAGAGAGAGAGAGAGAGAGAGAGAGAGAGAGAGAGAGAGAGAGAGAGAGAGAGAGAGAGAGAGAGAGAGAGAGAGAGAGAGAGAGAGAGAGAGAGAGAGAGAGAGAGAGAGAGAGAGAGAGAGAGAGAGAGAGAGAGAGAGACAGAGAGGGAGAGAGAGAGAGAAATAGAGAGATAGAGAAAGAGAGATCGACTCACTCAGAGAGATCCATCCAGTCCACTGATCCAGGGCCGGCTGAACCCAATCCTAGTGGAATCACCCCCAGTCCCTGACCCAACCCGCTCCCTGCCATCGATTCGCCAAACTGATCAATACACGGCGTAACATTGGCAGCCACAGTCAGGCGAGGGCTCGGCTG
This sequence comes from Elysia crispata, assembly GCA_033675545.1. Taxonomy (NCBI): domain Eukaryota; kingdom Metazoa; phylum Mollusca; class Gastropoda; family Plakobranchidae; genus Elysia; species Elysia crispata. Next base: position 17,020 of record JAWDGP010005813.1, read on the forward strand.
GCCTGGAACCAGTGGAACACTGAATATCTTCTGCTCAGTTCCCTGCCTCTTCCTCCTCCTCCCTTCCGCTTACAGTGTCTATATAGAGCTCATCCTCGTTATGTAAACCTCTATATCGCCTTCTATCATTCTTTTTTTTTCCTTCGGGTACCTCCATCTCTCTATCGCTCTCTCTCTTTTCACATGTTCCTTTCTCTCCAAGTCTAACTCAGTAACTGCCAGTTTTCTCACCGATTCCTCTTTGCTGACTTACGTTTTTCATCAATCCTTTATCTAAAGTAATTATTTGTCTATTTATAAATCCATCTCTACATGAAATATGTATGAAAATTCTTGTCAGTTTTATTAGTATTACATAACGGAAGTGCTCAATATTCAAATTAAAGAAAACGAGCTTGTAAATAGATACAATCACATTGAACTCAGTAACCCTTGCTTTACTCTAAATGTTTTTCCGCTTTTTTTTCTCTTTCGGTGTGGGTGAGGGAAGGTATGTGTGTGTGTGTGTGTGTGGAGGTGTTAATTACATACCGGTACATGTAGTGTTTCTGTCTGATCAAGGCATGTAGCCGAAAGCTTGTGCTGTGTATTTTGTAATTTTAGAGCTACCGTACACTTTACGCTACACCCTTTTGTTTTTTAAATCTTGCCTTGCAACTTTAATCTCGACAATAATTATTTTTGTTGCCACCCTCGTCACAAGAATGAGATTTCAGCAGAGGGGCCATCGTAGATACATGTACTAAACCTAAAATAACTTACCGATGATCGTAAGCTAATGCATTGAGCATGGGCTACGGTACGATGCATCGTAAATTTCCTACGCATTTATTAATGCCATAACCAGGTATGGACTGTTTTTCATCTTATTTTCAAACTTGATTGTTTCGTCCGGACAAGAATTTTCACCTCAGCAAAAATTGAAATTTTTCTGTCTGCCTCTTCCTGTTTCTGTATAAAACTTTAAGGGGCACTCAGTGGCTGTGGGATAAGAACGTCCACTGTTGATATCGAAAGGGACTTTATAATGCGGGTTCGAGTCTCACGGTGTAGCGAGATCAGCTTAGAGCCTCAACTTTTCGTTTCCGCCCTGCCTGACGGAGGCTTCAGTTTGATATACCGGTACACAAAGGCCTAACATCATCATTTTGTGACGGGCCAAATCAAACATATTTCTATACGGTGTGTCTACCTACATTCTTTGTGTGTGTCCGAGTCTTTGATTTGTCTGCCGACCTCCCAATCACTCTGCCCTACTAATCTCCTCATCACATGTTACCACTTTAGTGTTTCTACCACAGCAGCCTCCACGACTTTCAGACTCTTCCTATAAACACTTAAGCATTATTTCTACAAGCAACCCCTTGATTTCAAACACTAACTTACCCTGCGTGGCCTGTGACTCAGTGTGCGGTCCATCACTCAAACCTCAAACCTCCAGCGACTGGAACTGATGGTCTTGGGTCTGAACAGCTTTTAATTTTATACATTTTATTTGAACAATACAAAAAAACCCCAAAACAACGTCAAAATAATCCAAATACTTTATGACAGGAAAAAAAAGGGCCATTTTTCAAATGAGAGTCCACAGTTATACAAAATGTACAGTGAACCAAACAAAAACAACTGGAATGTGAAAGTATCTCACATCGTTCACATTGCGAAAAAACGCAAGAAACATATTTCATAATAATGTGAAAGTCCGAAGACCTACAGAAGAATGCAGCAACTCTCACTCTACCCCCCTCCATCTCTAGACCCACATCCTTCAAAGAAAAAAAGATTGGAAAAATTGGAATGTGGAATTTTTCAAATTGTTTACCCTGCACAAAACACAAAAAATAGGAGAAAAAAGTATGATGCCACACGATTCCCAATCAATCTTAAAACATTTGAACCAGACTTTATTGCTAAGCAATTTGCTTCTAATCTGCATCAAATATTTCATCAAGAAATGGTGAATCTTGCTGACACCACGTGATGCCAACAGACAACCAGTTGGTCTTAAGCCATTAAACCGTTACAACCCACTTAGGATACTCTTCCTGTTACAAGGGAAGAAATTATGTATAGCAGCGCCATGAAACAAGACATTTCACAGCAGAGGAATTTCTGGGCAAACGCAATTTTTCGAAAGAAAGCTTGAAATCTCCATTTTTTATACTGTTCTAATTTCTGATTGTCATATTGTTTCAAAAGTAAAAGTACTTTAAATAGCAAAGATTTCGAGCCTTTTTTTTGAGGAAAATGGCATTTTCTTGAGTTGACGTCTGCCGCAAAATGTGTCATTTTGTGACATGGCTACACATATACATTATTTGGAACTGGTAACTAAATGTCCCCAGGTGAGGTGACATCATGACTTTATCCATCATGACAATATCCTCTATTATTTTCTCGTCCTGAGACAAATACCTTGAAAGTGATACAATTATAGATCTGCAAACAGTACTGAATGAATTGATTGAAGTATCGTAAAGACATAAAATATATTTCACAACAATGAAATTTGTGTAGATTTTCCAAGAAACTGCAAGGCACACTGAGATATAGCACAATACTTTGGAAAAAATGAGCAAAAGGTTGTGTCGAAGCTCTACAGTGCACCATGTGAAAAAAATAATTGCACCCATGTACATCATGTATTGAGTACAGTGGTAACCTCAAAATCTGAAGCCTGATTATTCGAATTTCTCATAAACCGAGTTGTGCAAGATGATAGGTTGTTTTTTTTCTCTTTGGCTGAATCGGACTCATATTTCAAAATCTTTCTGATTTGATTCTCTTAATTCGAAGTCAATACCACCTCATAAGGCATCACAAAAGTGCTACATGCATCTCTCAAGCAGCAAGCAATGCCAATCACTGCCCAAGAAAGGCTGATCAGTGCGCTAACAAATCAAGAAGGGAGCGGATGCATTAACAATTAAGTGCCAGTAGATACTGATGGCAACGTGGGAGGGGAGGGTTGCTCGTTGCAGGCTCAGTACACACTCACTCCATGAGTCTTAGACCCTGTTATACCCATTTTTGTAATTCAAATACTCTTAATTCGAAGATTTAATCCATTCCCATACAATTTGAATTATGAGGTTTCCACTATAGTTATTCTTAAGTATTTAAAATCCCTTAAGTCCTCAGTCTTATAACAGGTAAAACGTGTGTCACATTTATTTAGGTTTTGTATATGTTTATCATTTCCTCTGAGAGAAACAAAATTAAAAAAATTCAGACACCTGCATGAAAAATAAGAATAAATAGTACATACTATGAATCAGTGAACATATTGTCTTAAGGTTTCTGTGGAAGGGCGTTAAACATTCACGTCACAAAATGTATTTCTCCAGAAATAACCAAAAAAAAAGTATAAATTGTTTTCCAGGGGATTCCCCAACTGCATAAAACAATTATTTCATAGGTTTCTCACTTACCTTGATCACACTAGAGAAGTAATGAGCTGCCCTCTTACTACCGGTAATAAATAATTTTTGATAGTACAGATAGGCAACTATCTTCCTCACTCACATTATACGTGTTTTATGTATCTACTGCACTTTTTAACGATAAATTGAAGACTGGTGTGACTTAACATTCCAGAAACCTGAACATTATTTCTCCCAAACAAACCCTCCATTAAAATAATGACTTGCTTTTGATATTATGCTTGAGTTTTGTACAGAAAAAGGCCATAATAAACCAAATTATAGTAAGCTTTTCACGCAAAGCATGGAGATTGCACAACGCCATAATAACGACAATAATAATAATAATATTAATAATAATAATAACAATAATAATAATAATAATAATAATATTAATAATAATAGTAATAATAATAATAATAATAATAATAAAATAAAAATAATAATAATAACAACAATAATAATTGCAACAGTGTAAATAATAAAACAGTGTGGATGACTATAAACATGTATGTATAATTTAGTTTACATTATGATACTTTGTAATAACAATTGTAAAATACAGTGCCCCTCCTCACAAACAGAAAATGTTCAAAGGCACTGGGAAACAGGAAAATCAAATCATAGACATTCGGATTAACAAAGTGCACAAGAGTACAACAAGAAATGTCAGTGGCAAATGTAAAAAAAAATCATAAGACATACTTAAATATTGACATCCGTGGCACAAGAGATGAATTAGAGAATTCGTTGATGTTTGAATAAACGTTAGGCCAATCATGACCTTCAAGCCTTAATGGACAGATAAAGTCAATGTGTACGGTAGTAAGAGACCAATATGGTTCACAACAGACAAAAAAAAAAATGAAGATCCAAAAATAAATGTTGAATTCAATTCACAGATTTCAGTCCCGGACATGGGCACTCTTTACATTCCATACGAGTGTATACTGTTAAACACAAGACTCTGTCCATGATGTAAATGTGTGTCTCACACAGTCTCGCCTCTTGTACACAGAGTCACAACTTACCTGCTATCAGATCTAAATCTTCGCAAATCTCAGGCCAAACTTACAAGTAAGGCTGTAGGCAATAAAAAAAAAGTCCTAAAAAATATTAGTCATGGTACAGACAAATTGTATTACACATACCATGGTTTAGGAATGAACAAAAAATTACATGATATAAATTCTAAAGCTAAAGAATATGTTTCAAATTGACCATCTTTATAATTTTTTGATTCTCCTCCTTCTCATCTTTTTCGAGAAACCATTTTCTCTCAGGCTAAATAACTGGCTCTAACACTAGTTATAAACAACGTTTTTTTCTTATCTTTTTCAAAAAACTCCATCAATATACTTCAAGCCTCAGCAGCTAAGAACTGACCGATGGTTGTTAAGTAAAAATTCAGATCTATTCTAGATATAGACCTAAAGGCCTTCAGTTTTTACAAACAAAAGCACTGATAAAACCAACCTAACTACCCAGCTGAATCGCTAAACTAAAGGTCTATCACTGAGACATCCAGTTTGCAGCAGCAAAGTCTCTAGATCACTATTGGAAACCATGTCATTGGGACTAGAGTCACAGGCTTCTAGTAAAAGTATCAATATTACTATTGTCTCCATCCCCAAGAGTTAAGATTCTAGCTGTGAATATAATTATATTGCAGTTAGGCAAGAATAGAAAAAGCAAAATAGTTCTACTAAAACAAATTATACAAAATATATGTGGAATGTGAAGTAGTATTCAATAATCACTCACAGAGACCTCAAATAGTTAAAAGCACAAACCTTTCAAAGTACATTAGCATTTGAGAACAGTGAACATCTACATTTGTTGACATTTTTCAATACAATAGCCATTGCAAAAAGAATGTCTGAACAATACAAAAAACTTTTAAACAGAACAAAAAAAAAGAAAACATCAACTGGCTGAAACAATAAATCTTTCACATCTTGCCTACTCTTAGGATTTAAATAATCTTTAAATTGCGAAGATGTCTGGCTTTCAGGGTCAAAATATACATTACTGACAACCACTTCTGATGAGTCAAATA
>JAWDGP010005813.1:27500-60000 GCA_033675545.1 Elysia crispata
GGCACTTTCCTTTATATAATTATGTGTCCGCTACCAGTAATCCAGGTATAAGAAATCCACACACATACCTTTGCGCTGGATATTAAACACATGCGACCCCTTTCGCACGAAATGGACTCTCCCCTGGTTTTCTACCATCAGGTCCAACTGAAGACTGTTCGTCTTGTTATGTCGCTCCACACCCTCTGTCAGCGACTGGATCCGCAGACATGAATGAAAGCATCAACAGGTAAGAATGTATGGCTTAGTTAATACAAAACAAACTTAAAGAAAAAAAAAAGAAAGAAGTTATTGATCTAGAGCTACCTTCATACTGCTACCTTGGCTGAAGCACCAATTTGAAAACCCTTCTGAGTGGCACATTGTTGTTATTATACCAAAACCCAGATATTGACAAAAGGCAGTTTTAAAAAAAGCTGAGGGCTTAAAAAAAATAGTGCAACATAGAACATTTGCAACGTGGATGAAATGGACTGAAAAGTGCCATATCACTCCGCAAATCTTTTATGAAAAAATAGAAAGCACAATTTTTTATTTAAAATCAAACTTTCTCTTTAACAAATGTGATTTTTCATCTAATAGGTCTAATAATATTCCTAGCGTTCCGAGCATTCTAACTTTTAAAATAAAAAGTTTTTAGAAAAAAAAAGTTCTCTCTAAAGAAGCAAATAACTTGCACTCTGGTATTAGATTTCTTGTAGTTTCATCACAATGACACTTTCTTTACTTTTTATTTCACCAAATAAATATGAAAATCATCTTATTTATTGAGAATATGTGAAATTGAAGTTAAAAAAAAAAAGGAAACGGGTATTCTGGCCACGTAGCCAAAATAACCTTGAAAGGTAAACTTACAAAGGAAAAAAGGGAGACAGAACAATATTTTATTCTGGCTGCAAGGCCGTTTTACCCACTCTGAAAAAAAAATCCAAATCCAAACCAAAAGAAAAACAAAATTAAATGCAACAAATAACACGTAACCAGCAGCTGAAAACGTGAAAGCCAACACCAAATTGTTGAGTTTCCTGACAAGCAAAGCCAGGTGTGTCACCTTAACTTTCATGCTAAACGCAAAAAGCCATCGAGGCTCTAGTGAAAAGTCTTCGAAGTCCATGCTATACTCCTCCCACAACGGTGAGTGCTTAGCCTGAAAACAAAGACAAACTGGGCTCGGCCTTCACAACATCATTTGTTAAGTTGCCGTCAGTCCTTAACCACTTTGTGACATATAATGTACCCCGTACATCCAATTTTTTGTGACAAAATGCCTTGCCCACGTACATTGTATGTCCTCGAATTCATCTATTTTGCTGTTCCCCAAGACACTTAGATGTACATTTTATGTCGTGTTTTTAACTGCGTAAAAGCGTAAAAAAAGCACTGAATGCAAAGCAATTTAAAGTCTGATTTCATATTTGAATTCAGCAAAGTTGAAAATTTATGATACCACTCTTAAATTTTCCGAATGAGCCCCGTTATGGTGATTAAAAATACCTCCATCACGAAGATTAGCAGGTGATGATTAGAATAATGGTTGAAATTTAAAGAATACTATGAAAGTTTACATTTCAACAGGTACCTCAGGCCGTTTTGAGATAAGGCTGAGCTACAGCTTGATTCATGATGAGACGTAATCCACATGCTTAGTGTCTGTCAATTAGAAATATCTCAAGATCGACAGGTAAAGATTGCAAACATGATAGGCTTTAATATGAGGTCATAAACTAACAGTAACAGTGCCTGATGGCAAAATGCTTTTGATGCTCCGCACCTCAAAATTTTATGCAATACATTTTTTTTTCCAATTGTGTTTGTTATTCAGTCTTTCATAATCACTGTATTGAATTTAATTTGTTAAATAATGATGACGTTTATTCATGTCAATTTTAATAAGCTGATATACCCTACCCACTCTATGTTTATCCTGAACTGTGATGTGAAATATTTCATTTAAAAATTCCTGATCATGCACAGTGGATCTGAATAAAACAGAATTTTCCCCTAAACCCATGGTTTGAATTCGTAAGGACCCTGCATAAAGCTGGTTAAGTTATCTACACTATGACCACAACCTAGAAATGAATTATAGAGATATTTTTTAATGCCAGGAGCAAAAATTTCCAATCACTTTAGAATATTCAAAATTGTGGACTTTTGTTCATAACTAAAAACTCAGACCTAAGGCTAACTCACACATACCTGAAGAGCATACATACACAAAAAAACTCCAACTGAAACGAATAAACAAAGCCCATACCTCCATCTTCCTATCCCACGCAAACTCATCCTCTGAAATGGGTCCAAAGTCTGTTCCAACAAAGAAAGTCTCTCCATTCACCATGGCCTGCATTCATAAAAACATGGGAAAAAACAGAAAAAAAAAAATAATACTGGTAAAGAGATTCATAGCTAGAATTTCATAGGCTGATTATTTCAATTTAAGCAGGAAATAACTTTTCAAACCTGCTACAAGACTTGTTCTTGCCTATATTCAAACACTTTTAAAGAGAAAATAAAAGATGCTACGAAAAACCCCAACAAAATCAATGCTTGTTTCATTTATGGGTATTGAAACAGTAACACTCTTTGCCTCTGTAAGCAGCAAACAAAATAAAAAGAAAAAAAATTACAGTTAAACTGCCTTCCTAGGCAAACATAATAATGGTTGTATTTTGGCATTTGCAAGAAAAGTACTTAGATCCTCTTTATGGCTCCTTAAAGTTCACATTCAAGATTGGCACAACTTTCGGGAAACAGGATAGATTTTTGCTTGAATGGAAACAGCAGATGGGGAGAAAATGAAATTGAGTAAAGAGATTGAGGGAAGAGAATAAAGGCAGTAAATTCCATTACAAAAAAAAGACTGAAGACAGAAAATAAAGAGATTGAAGACAAAGATCAAAGAGATTGAAGATGGAGAATCGAGAATGAAGACAGAGTGTAAAGAGAGTGAATTAAGTTTACAAAGAGATTGACGTCAGAGAATAAAAAGATTGAAGACGGAGAATAAAGAGAATGAGGACAGAGAATAAAGAGATTGGAGATGGAGAATCGAGAGTGAAGACAGAGTGTAAAGAGAGTGAATTAAGTTTACAAAGAGATTGAGGACAGAGAATAACGAGATGAGGACAGAGAATAAAGAGATAGAGGACAGAGAGTAACGAGAATGAGTTCAGTTAACAAAGAGACTGAAGAAAGAGAATAAAGAGAGTGATTTCAGTTAACAAAGAGACTGAAGACAGAAAATAAAGAGATGAGGACAGAGAATAAAGAGAGCGAATTTAGTTAACAAAAAGCTCGAGGACAGTGGATAATGAGATTGAAAACAGGTAACTAAGACACTGCAGTCAGAGAATAAAGAGAGTGAAGACAGTTAACAAAGAGACTGACAACACAGACTAAAGAGAGCAAAGACAGTTAAAAAAGAGACTGACCACACAGAATAAAGAGAGTGAAGACAGTTAACAAAGAGACTGACAACACAGAATAAAGAGAGTGAGGACAGTTAACAAAGAGACTGACAACACAGAATAAAGAGAGCAAAGACAGTTAACAAAGAGACTGACAACACAGAATAAAGAGAGCAAAGACAGTTAACAAATAGACCAAAGATAGAAAATAACGAAACTGTAGACAGAGAAAAAAGAAAAGTGAAGAGAGAAAATAAAGAGAGTTAAGACGTTAATAAAGAATCTGACAACACAGATTAAAGAGAATGAAGACTAAGATAGAGAACAAAGAGACTGAACATAAAGAATCAGGAGGGTGAAGACAGTTAACAAAGAGACTGAAGATAAAGAATAAAGGGAGTGAAGACAGAAAAAAAAGAGGATGAAGGTGGAGATTATAGTAAGTGAAGATAGAGAGACGTGAGGGATCTCACAGTTAGCCTGCCGGACACATAGCCGGTTAGGTGTGGCCCTGGGCGTCTGTTCCACTTCATCTTTGGTCGCAGCAGGTGGGAGTAGACGATGTAGCCGAAGGTGTAGTGGCGACCAGACCTGTCCGCGAAATTCTCCATGTAGTCGAGTTTCTTTTCTTGGAACAGCATCTGGCATCATAACATTAAAGTTTAACGATAATCAAACCAGAAGTGGATTATTGAAAACAAAATGCAAAATATTTCTGAAATTTACTTTGTATCTATGTTACATGTACATATGTATACAGTGAAATAGAAAAATTTAAATGAATGCTTTATCAAATTATTTACCCACACTCGTTATAATGAGTGAAAGATAAGAGTGAATTCATTTGATATTTCAAAATTACATATTTTAACCCCGCAAGCGTTATATATGAAGGTGTTTGGCGTCAGGGTTACTTAATGGCCAATCTAATCAGCTGTAACGCCACAGAAGTGTGCTAATGGCTGATCTAATCAGCCGCCAATGCTTGGTGGGTTAAAGAACAGGCAGAAAACACAGAATAATTGCTGCACAAGAAGAAACAGATGATTTTAGATCTCAAATTTGCCTGTGAAACTGATTGGTTGGATAAAATTTACTGTTTAGTTCCGTTAAACATTTAATATTGAAGCAATTACAAAGATTGGCTCAGCTGATGGTCTGATCAACCCATTTACAAAGCTCCTAGTTGGGTAATCAGAATAAATGATGCCTTTATCTTTCTGTTTCAAAAAAGGCAAAAAAAAGAGTATAAAATTTCACCATAGTCTGGTAATTTGAAGCTAGAAAAATATGTCATTCTAAATATCATGATAATTGACTGTTAAATGAACCGCAGAAAATTTTACTGGAACGAATGCTAGAAAACAGCTACATATATTGGAAATCGTGATTTCATTTACTTGCAGACCATGTGAAAGAAAGCCTTTTTTATTTATTTCTTTTACAAAAATATAACAACAAGAAAAAAAACATAGAAAAAATTACTGGAATAATAGACAGCAGGGTGCTCCATTCCATAATCTCCATGACTTTAAGAGCACCTGCGGAGAAGACCAATCATAACTGAGATGACACGAGTTATGAGATAAGATACGGAAATTCTGACATAAAAAAAAATCAGTTTTGAGCAGTTCCAGATTGAAATGAGAAAACAAAATATGAGATAATTGCATTAGACATCAATATACCCAGCTTCTTTCATTGAACTGACAAGAAGATAATATGAGTAACAACTGCAACAACATAAAACAACTTATAAGAATTATAGACAGTATTGATATAAATAGGGAAAATCAGGAGATAGGAAAGCTCTGAGAAAACAAGAAAACACGCCTTCACCGGTCCCAAATGAAAATAAGAGATTGAAATATCAGATGATAGCATTAGGTGTCAATATATCCAGCTTAAGTTTATTACATGAGAAAGCAAAGTCAACAACATTATCTCACAAATGCAACATTCCTTTTTTATTTGAGAAGGACAGAAACACATGAAAGTAATGCAATTTGCAAAGGAAAAAATTTGTAATATTTGCTAACTTACTTACCATAGTTGCCTTTTGGGAGGTTTGGAGGAACCTCTGGGAGGTAAGGAATACCTGAAGTGGTATCAAAATAAATGATTAAAAAAGGTCTTAATTAACGGGAATAAAAAATTGTAGCTGGATCTTTATACATATCTTTTGTCTATAATTTGTTAATGAAGTACAGACGATTTTCGGCCAGCTCTTATAAGCTTAGGACACTCCTCGCTACTGCAATTAATGATAATTTTTTTTTTTCCATTTCACCCTTTTTCCTTTTACTGCTGTTAAATGCAATAATAACTCAAAAGCATAAGTTTGTCTTCTTTATGTCACAACTGAAAGGCATGGAAAGGTATACAGCCTTCAAAATTGATGCAGCAAAAAAAAAAAAGAAAAAAAAATATTGTATAACTGTAAAAGTGTTTTCCAATGAGTGGCTAAGACAAGACAAGTTACCAAGTGTTTTATAAAATTTCAACAGCTCTTGTCGGATATAGAAATACTTTGGGGTTGTGTCTCCAGCTTCAGTGAGGGGAGCATTGTAGTCTAAGTCCACCGGCAAGCAATGTGGAGACAAAGATGGTAGAAAAAAAAATATGTATAAGCCTTGACAAAAGAAACAAAAAATAGAAAAGGCTTCTGCTACAAGGTATAAATAACAATGTACACTTAGTAAAAAGTCATAGAGAATAAAAATTGTTAAAAAAAAAAAACCAAACGAACATTAAAAAAAAAGTTCCTTATGTTTTAACAACAGCATCATAATGCTGCCTATCGACCTTGAAAGCTTGCAATTTACAAAATTTTGGCTTTGAGTATAATTAAATTCTACAGGCATTAAGATTTTCTTCTCATTCTACACAGATCAGCTGGCTAAAACTTATGTCAAAATAACGATCAAAATTCCTTGAGTATCATATAAAAAGAGCTGAGAAGAAGTAAATGAAAAGGCAAACACACCAGTCCCAGATTGTAAGTAACCACATTGGTTCCTAACTGCTATAATAAAGTTTGGCACCTGGCCTGATAGCTGCAAGTTTCTTCTAAGGCACTGTTCAATATTAATTTCACAGCATGGGAGACTCAAACAAAAGTTCAGATAAGCTGGACATATCAAAGCCATCAGAGTCCAGCTTCACATGATTTCCCTACATCTCGCCAATGGTCTGACTATAGTTTACAGTCACCAGCTCACAAAATCACAGTTTTAATTTTTTTCTCTTTTAGCAAACTGAAAAAAAAATCTGCCCTAATCTCACAATATATTTTATCTGACTTTGTAAGAACTCAATTCAGATCTTTTGTGCTCTCTAGGATATCTCCACTAAGTTTTCCAACAGAGAGACCTTGCTCTTCATAGTGGAAATCAGCTTATAAGTCCCTAGACATGTTTAACTTTACGAGTCTCAACCACCGCAGTCCAGTTTCCGTGAGCTCTTCTTTATCTCGTGTATCTTCTCACCGTAGCTCGTTGTTATCAGCTCGTAGCGAGAAATATTGATTGCACCGCTTGTGAAGCCGAAGTTGGTCCCTCCAATAAACATGTAAAGATTGAACGAGCTCCCCTGATCCATGAGGAACGATAAGAAGCTATCAAGAGCTGGGGAAATAAAGAGAGAGAAAAGAGCACAGGATAAACATTAGGAGAATCTTTAAAAAGTCAATTTTCATGTCATTAGCTGTTGAGTTTCCAGCAAACGTAAAAGATTGTCTCCCTGCAATCAAATATTATTCTGTGAAAAGTCGCTAAATTAAATCCCGGTGAAACAGTTTGTCAGGAGAGGCTTAAGACTACCACGATCTAAGACTGAAACTAAACTTACGTAGCAAGATGTTGCTACAAAGCAAGTTTAAAATTTATCACCTTCAGGAACATAGTATGCCTCCATAGCCATGTTTGCTGGAATACGTCTATATCTCGCCTCAGAATATGTCCGAACAGACGTCACCAGCTTTTAAGGATGATTATTGAGATTGGTTTTTCGTTGCATTTTTTATACAGAGATTTGTTTGTTATCTCAGACCTGACAACATCGAAGACACCTCAGAGTAATTTCAGGACCAGCTTAGAGTAATTTTTCTATCCTTCAGAGTAATTTTGCAATGGCATTCGCGGCTCGTCATAAATGCTATATGACGTGTTAATTCAAGCACTTATTTTACTAACATCTGAACACATTTAAACAAATAACATACATGTTTATCATGACTGAAGTCATATTCAAAAGGAGAAAATGACTTGCCTATGAATGCATCGAGTTTGAAGATTGAGCAATGACCAGTTAAAAAACACCACAAAATGATTCAAATATACAACAGGGATGAGAACTGGACACAAAACTTTTTACTCAACTATTTTTAGAATTGGTCAATGCGGGCGGTGTAAGCAAGAGAACCCTTTCCCCCCACCTCACACGCCTTTAAGTATATCAAAATTTGATCGTAAACTGAGCAATGATTGTGGAGTATTTATTTAGTTGTACTGGTTTAGCATATACATATATTTTTTTTTCCTGTGCTCAGACTAAGAGGTTGAATGACCTGTTGCAGCCCATCTACAGCAGCTGCCATGTCCCTCAAATGTTACTGCTTGTTCCTGTGTTTCACTGATTCAACTGATGCACCATTCAGGTTTACTTATCGTAGAAAACATAAAAACCTATATTTGAGCTTATAGTAACACATTGAGCATTGCTCTCCTCATCTATATCTTTTCTCGAGACAATTGAGGAGAACATGATCAATATTGATTCGGTCTAAAACTTATCACTAAGCTCCCACCAGGTCCTGGCCGAAAAACAAAATATAGCGACCTGACATTTAGATCTATAGCTATATTACAAAATATAGCAACCTAACATTTAGATCTATAGCTATATTACAAAATATAGCGACCTAACATTTAGATCTATAGCTATATTACAAAATATAGCGACCTAACATTTAGATCTATAGCTATATTACAAAATATAGCGACCTAACATTTATATCTATAGCTATATTACAAAATATAGTGACCTAACATTTAGATCTATAGCTATATTACAAAATATAGCGACCTAACATTTAGATCTATAGCTATATATTTATCATTATTTGCTTTGGAATGAAAATCACCTACTTGATCTATAACGAAAATTATAGTCTCATGTCGTGTCATGCCCGACTTCGATAGTCAGATCTAGATCATAACAATTGACTAGATTTAGACAAAGTATCTTGACCAAAAAAAAATTGTATTAACTAGTATCAGATGAAGGAATAATAATGATCCTTTGTTGGAAATAATAGCGAGGTCTCAGCATGAAGATGGAGAGAACAAAGTGTTTTGGACGAATATACGATAAAATAAACAAGGGAATGACACCAATGTCTTGGGATTTCAACTACAATACAAATCTCGACGTTGGACTTGAAAATATAAATAAGAATATAAAAAAACCACAATATTCAATATATTGTATCACCCAGTTTTATACTTTCACAACGGATGATGGAAAATAACAGGCTGGTAGAGTTATATTTTCATTATTTCTTTTTACGTAAAATTTTAGACTCTTTCAACCTTAGGGATAAAAATTTCCCCCTGGTACAAGGACAGGATTTACGGAGGATGACAAGATAAACGGGATTTACGGAAAATTCTTTTCCCTGATATAAAAATGGTAGGGCCTACATAATTGCAATAGAGAGAAGTTAATTAAAAAAAAAAAAGAAGAAATGGAATTCCAATCAACCCGATCGGCTCAATGTAATGAATCTTGGTGCTTGGCGTAATGCGTAATTTTTCAGGCGTCAGCTTTATGATTTTACGCTTTGCGCGTAAAGTTGGCAGATCTCTTATCTAATCTGGGTATTTTTTGTACATACAGAAAAAAAACATTGTGAAGACGCTATAATCTTACTACTAATATCTTGAGTCTGGTGAAACTTCTTCTTCCACAGATCAAACCAGCCGCACCATAACTCCATGACCATGATGGGAAAGTGCAGGTTCTGGGACTTGACGAACTCAATGTGCTGTGGATTCAGCTCATCCCCATTGATGGTGTGAAGTGCATCTAGTGGATGTGAAGGAAAACAGATTGGGAAAATAAAAAAAAAAGCAAAAAAGGTACAATTCTTGGATAGTTGAATAAATTTAGTGTGGGTTCAATATTCGGTGTAAAAAGGACTGAAACAATAATGGATAACGGGGAGTCTTTACTAGTGACTAAACCTAATTTGTGTAGCAAAGCCGAGAAATGAGGCATTTTATGATTTTGCCGCTGAGAACTTTTGAGTAAATGCAACTTTCATAAAGAAAAGCTTGAAATTCACGCTTTTATACTGCAGTAATTTCTGACTTTTATATTGTATCAGAATTAAAAACACCTTAAATAGCCAGGATTTCAAGCCTTCTTGAGGAAATGGCATTTTCCCCGAGAAGTTGCCTGCCAAAAAATGTCTCATTTTGTAGCGTTCCCACAGATTTGTGTATTGTACTCTGGACAGCTAATCGGCAACTAAAGCCACTGCTAGGAATCAGTTAGAGACTAGATGGAGGAAGTTTAGCAAATTTCAAGTCTAGCTTGTCACGAAAGTCTCACAGCTTGTTATGATAGATCAGATATCCAAAATTATTCTGAAAGAACGCACATACGTCTTTTTTTTGCCATTTCAAATGACCGTAAAACTTAGTAATCTTTTCAGAAATGAGATTGGTGATAATTTGATGCAATTTTCTTAATTTAAAAACTCAATAAAATACATGACTAAGGGCAAATTTTAACATCCAGCTCAATTTGGTCTGACAGCAAACACAATAATAACAGTAGAAAACACACCCCCTTACATTTGCTGACATCAAACTTTCTATCGGTCCGAGCCAAATCAAACTCATGGTCTGAAGTGACAATGGCTTCTTGCACACCGTAATTTCTTAACATCTGCAGAAAAACGTAATGATTATATAAATACAGATCCAAAATTGATAGAGAACAGATGTGTGAGTCATACACAGAGAAAGAAAATCAAAATCGATGTAACTTTTTTACACTTAAATTTAAATACTTAAAAACGTCGTAGGTGACATGCACTAGCCAATTAAAACTTCACCAATTAAAAAAAAAAGCAAAAAAAAAAAAAAAAAACAAGCAACAAAACTCTCAGGCTCTAAAACTTTTAAAGACATCTCTGGGCTCCTCTAAGTGGCTTTGACCAGTGAAACATACTAAATCTGCATTTAGAATGATGACGCAAGTTTAAAATTTTTCTACTGATCCCTGCTCTGCTCTCCTTTCTCAGTGATTCTGGAACACAATATGGCTTTTTCTTTTTTTTTTTTTCTTTAAGTAAACCTTGTTATCTATTTCACATATTTATTCTTAAGAATTTTAACTGCAGTAAATGATGTTTTAGTGAACTAACAAGTTCAGGCGTACCCAGAATACATTGAATCAGTTCACAAAACACCGACTTATAATCATGGCACCCCAATTCTTCTATAACCTAAATTATCTACCTCCAATTTAAGTTAATTCAACAGACTTAATGTCTTCAAAGATGCTAGTGTGATAAAACAGCTAGAACTTTTTTTTTTACTTTTTTCTCTCACCTGCAACTGAGGCTTTTTTTTCCTCTAACTGGTGAGAGAAGATAAGTAGGGAACTTTGTGACTTGTATACAACTTCAAATAGTTGCAACTTACATGAAACAACAGCTCCATATGGTTGCCACATACATACAACAACAGCTTCACATTGTTGCAACTTACATACAATAATTTCAGCTTCACATGGTTGTCACTTACATACAGCAATTTCAGCTTCACAAGGTTGTCACTTAAATACAACAATTTCAGCTTCACAAGGTTGTCACTTACATACAACAATTTCAGCTTCACAAGGTTGTCACTTACATTCAACAACAGCTTCACATTGTTGCAACTTACATACAATAATTTCAGCTTCACATGGTTGTCACTTACATACAACAATTTCAGCTTCACAAGAATGTCACTTACATACAACAATTTCAGCTTCACAAGGTTGTCACTTACATACAACAATTTCAGCTTCACAAGGTTGTCACTTACATTCAACAACAGCTTCACATTGTTGCAACTTACGTACAACAGCTTCACATGATTGTCACTTAGATACAACAACACATCCACACACTTGCCACTTACATGCAACAACAGCTTCACAAAGTTGCAACTTACATACAGCAACAACTTCACATGGTTGCTATCAATGCCGTAAGACAGGTACTCATTTTCCACTTGAAACATAATGATAGGGCCGCCCTCTGCAAACTGAAAAAAAAAAATTAATATATAAAACGCAAATGAAAAGTGAAGATGTTTTAATGACACTAACAGGTCACACTCTGTGTGGACAAACTAAAGGAAAAAAAACAAAACAAAGAGTTTTCCAAAAGCCTTACGAAATATTGAATTTGATGGAATTTTCTTCTTTCTCGGATTTTGAAAAAATTATGAGACTGTCCAAAAAGCATTTGAAATATTACAAATGAATCTTCCCCCTAACCTCCACGTTGATTGTTATCATTATATTAAAAAAAAAGAAGCTGCCCTTATACTTATTCATAAATAATGTACCAGTACGAGGAAAAAAAAATTCATGCGGCTAAATGGAAGGTTGGTTTATTCAATGACATCCATTTTCACCGACACATTTGAAAAGCTGCAGTAGAGAAAAACCCATAAAATGCGACACAAATGGCAGGTACCTGCAACAAAAATGTTGCATTTCAAACATATCACATTTAAAACAAGTGATATTTAAAACATTGCATTTTCTTGACGTTCTCAGAAATTTAAGTTTCACTGAATTATGAATACTATGAGGATAGCTATTGAACTTTGAGCTCTTTTAAAACAGAAAGAAAAAAAAAAGAATTCATCTGTTTTCTAATACTTTCTTTTTATAAATTGAAATTAATTTCTGACTTCTAACTCATTAGAACTAGTATCGAGACATCCCTGCATTAGTTTTAAAATAAATGAAAGATTTTCGGCTCTACAACCTGACATTTGTAATAGGAAGTAAGGGAACATACAGCCATCGTTTGATTTAATATAATGTGAATTTGTTTATACATCATCTTGTCAGTGGCAAATGCAACATCGATGCCTCTTTTGAAAAACAAGAGTAAAAAATACATATATCTATTTCCCCTCTATACCCCTTTCAATTTCCTTTTTTTCGAAGCATATTAATTTTAAAAAAATATTTTTCCCTCTACATTTAAAGGGTTTGGTTGCCCTCTATGGATTCCTTGATGATGCAAAGCTTGATATAACCAGGACCAACATAGCTGATGAATAATTTCTTTAGAACAGAATCGATGATAACTGATTGATTCACAACAAGGCTGTTTAAACGGACCAAAAAGAAGTACATTTTTCCGCCCAGGGTCTTCAAGACACCCGCAAGTGACTCAGAACAGATATATTAGATATAGGGTCTCCAAGACACCCACAAGTGACTCAGAACAGATATATTAGGTATAGGGTCTCCAAGACACCTGCGGGTGACTCAGAACAGATATATTAGGTATAGGGTCTCCAAGACACCCGCAAGTGACTCAGAACAGATATATTAGGTATAGGGTCTCCAAGACACCTTCAAGTGACTCAGAACAGATATATTAGGTACAGGGTCTCCAAGACACCTGCAAGTGACTCAGAACAGATATATTAGGTATAGGGTCTCCAAGACACCTGCAAGTGACTCAGAACAGATATATTAGGTATAGGGTCTCCAAGACACCTGCAAGTGACTCAGAACAGATATATTAGGTATAGGGTCTTCAAGACACCTGCAAGTGACTCAGAACAGATATATTCGGTATAGGGTCTCCAAGACACCTGCAAGTGACTCAGAACAGATATATTAGATATAGGGTCTCCAAGACACCTGCAAGTGACTCAGAACAGATATATTAGGTATAGGGTCTCCAAGACACCTGCAAGTGACTCAGAAGAGATATATTAGATATAGGGTCTCCAAGACACCTGCAAGTGACTCAGAACAGATATATTAGGTATTTAAGACTGGAGCATCTCTGAAATGATATTTGAATTTTTCAATTTGAGCATCTGTAAGCACAACTGTGTAGCGAAGCCTTGAAATGAGACTGCGGCAGATAATTTTTTGGGTAAATGCATATTTCCTTAAGATGGCTCGAAATATCCGCTTTTTATACTGCTTTAATTTCTAATTTTCATATTGTTTCAAAAGTAAAAGCACTTTAACTAGCAAGGCTTCCAAGTCTTCTTGAGACGCCACAGCACATATATGTAAAGCAATAGCAAAACAACTTGATTTTTAAGAGTGTGAGATCACCTGAAGGTCCAGTACTTGAGGCAGCAAGACACTGAAATACTTGTTAACTCTATCGATATACGTTCGGTGGTTGGTCCGAACTTTCATTGTCGGGTCACCAAGAAGCCATCTGGGTAAAGATAACAAAAAAAAGTTGCAAACAAAACAGACAGAGTGATTGATAGCCCATTAGTTTTTCAGGCACAAACTCTGGTCTTAAGAATCTATTTCCGAGTTATCATTTTCATTTCAAAATTCAGCCATGAGGTCTTAAATGAAGGCATCAGGAAACGTTTGTCTCCTATAAAAATACAAAGAACCATATTTGCCAAAAAGAGTTTGAAAAACATGTTCCTTCTAATGGAAAATAGCTTGGGATAAATAAAAAATTACAACTAAGTGAAAAATATGTTTAATTTACACGGTTCTTAATGATGAAGGCTACTAGCTCTACTATTACTGCTCCTAGGTCAGACTTAAAAGAGGTCGATCAAAGAAATAATTAAAAGTTATTATTACTTCTATCACAACCACTACCATCATGTTACATAAGTATCGATTGCTTCTGGTATTGTCAGCACCACCACCTCCCCCATCACTACAACTGCCATCACTGACTTCTCTACTAGTACTACTACTTCTAATTCTAAATCGGCACATGACACAAAATGTGACAAATGCTCCTAACTGAATTCTCCTTTCAATCTTCATCAGAGAAGGTGCTCACATGACTTACTACACATTCTTCTCCTTACCCTGGCAAACCTCCAAAATCAAATTCTGAGCATATGTAGGGCCCAGGCCGCAATATGACATAAAGACCCAGTTCAGCCGCCATAGTTATAAATTTCCTGAAAGGTAAGAGATTGAAAAAAATTTACTGTAAGAGCATTACATCCACCAGTTTCACCTAGCCTAACTCTGACTTACACTTCACCTTGATCATATCATCTCTTATTAGATTGCAGAGTTGCCAACCCCCAAAATATTGTTTTGAATGAGATTTCATTTTTCTTTTTTTTTTTTTTTTGAGAGACGCTCCACATGCCAATAAAGCCAAGCGACATTTTTGATGCTGACAGTTTTTGTGTGTTAAGTTTAACATTAAGAGATTACATACTTTAATCTGTTTTTGATTTCCAATGGTTTTCATCAAATCAACTTTAGAAGGTTTCTTTCTCCATGAAATGCTTTGTTGAAACATGTCACAGAATATATTATAATACACTTCATGTGCATGAAGAAAATAACGAAAATTTCGTGAGATTCGCTAAACTTTTGGGAAAGCATAAGATTTAGCTAATTTTCGTGAGAGTCAACTTGACAACTCTGAGACTGGGACGGAGAGCTAACAATTCATGGCCTTAACTGAAAGTCACTCACCTAAGGTTCAACATCCGTTCTCACCAGGAGCCAGAGCAAAACATCCATCTGTTTCTCATGGACTTACACATCACGCTTGATCAAATCATCTCTTATTAGAGTGGATGGGAGAACTTGCAGTTCATCATGATCCCAGCTGAAAGTTTTTCACCTGAGTTTTAACATCCCTTTTCACCAGGAGTCAGAGCAAAACATCCATCTGTTTCACCTAGCCTAGCTGATTTACACTTCACTTTGATCCTATCATTTCTTATTGAACTGGGTGGGAGAACTAACAATTCATGGCTCTAACTGAAAGTTACTCACCTGAGGTTCAACATCCCGTCAAAGTCAAACTTGCCTGGATTTGGTTCGTGGAGATTCCAGGGAACATACCTGAACAGAGGGGAAGAAAAGTTACGGGGCAGTGCGCCTTAATTAAACTTGTTTTAAAAAAAAAATGGGAACTAACCCTCAGAAGGTCCTCCTACATAAATATTATATTATAAAACTGTCATAGTGATTTATCCGTTGGATATGTTTCAGAACATATGATAACAACATCCACAAAAAAGAAATATTAGAAAAATGGATTTAAGGGTGGTAGAAACAAATTTTAAGATATATATAATTATATATAAAAGCAAGAAATTCAAGTAGGTTTCAGTTCACCTTTCTCAGAATAAGTAATGATCAGATTTTAAGTTATAGTTTTGAATGATCTTAAAATCCTTGTTCCAAATACAATAATTATAATTATTACATACTCCGTTTTAATTGCAAATCAGTAGTAAAACAAACATGAAGAAGAGCAGCATAAGTTATTGACAGTATAACAGCTCTACATGTCTGCTTAAAGTTCATTTCCAAATGAGAAGAATTCTGATGACATATAAGAGTCATAGTCAGAATGAACATGGATCCAAGACAGAAATCAGCAGAAATGTTAGGGACAAAATAATTGAGTCTATAGTTCTGAGAAACTATGTGCTTACTGTCGCATGAAAGTAAAAGCCCTGAGAAACTATGTGCTTACTGTCGCATGAAAGTAAGGGCCCTGAGAAACTATGTGCTTACTGTCGCATGAAAGTAAAAGCCCTGAGAAACTATGTGCTTACTGTTGCATGAAAGTAAGGGCCCTGAGAAACTATGTGCTTACTGTCGCATGAAAGTAAGAGCCTTGAGAAACTATGTGCTTACTGTCGCATGAAAGTAAGAGCCTTGAGAAACTATGTGCTTACTGTCGCATGAAAGTAAGAGCCTTGAGAAACTATGTGCTTACTGTCGCATGAAAGTAAGGGCCCTGAGAAACTATGTGCTTACTGTCGCATGAAAGTAAACGCCTTGAGAAACTATGTGCTTACTGTCGCATGAAAGTAAGAGCCTTGAGAAACTATGTGCTTACTGTCGCATGAAAGTAAACGCCCTGAGAAACTATGTGCTTACTGTCGCATGAAAGTAAAAGCCCTGAGAAACTATGTGCTTACTGTTGCATGAAAGTAAGAGCCTTGAGAAACTATGTGCTTACTGTCGCATGAAAGTAAGAGCCTTGAGAAACTATGTGCTTACTGTCGCATGAAAGTAAACGCCCTGAGAAACTATGTGCTTACTGTCGCATGAAAGTAAACGCCCTGAGAAACTATGTGCTTACTGTCGCATGAAAGTAAAAGCCCTGAGAAACTATGTGCTTACTGTTGCATGAAAGTAAGAGCCTTGAGAAACTATGTGCTTACTGTCGCATGAAAGTAAGAGCCTTGAGAAACTATGTGCTTACTGTCGCATGAAAGTAAGAGCCTTGAGAAACTATGTGCTTACTGTCGCATGAAAGTAAGAGCCTTTCGGTGCGAGAGGCAAGGACAGCTGAGCATACAGAAGCAAATGCTTCACAACAAATATTTTTTAATTTCAGAAACCAGAGCAATTCGCTTTGTACTAAACCATTCTTTACAAAGAGCAGCCAGACAATCAACCAATTTTACACATGTATACCACAATCGTTCAACAATAAATCTAAAAAAACATGACATGATGACGGGACCTACAAAAAACTAAGAGCAATATCTTTTTCATATTTTATGTGTGCATAATGCAAATATATCATATTACACTATAACTACTCTTTAAGACGCAAGATGTGATTTAGAAATATATTTAGTTTACAATTTTAACATTAATCACTTTATGGACATATCAATTTGAAATTTCTGCACGACGGATCAATAAACTTTATCTTATCTTATTGTTACAAAATCCATTTCAAAACAGACTTCTTCCAGTATCCTTATCTATCCCAACGAAACACTCTTGGCAGTTTCAATAAAACTTTTGTAAAAGCAAAGATCGTAGATAAAGACTGCTTTCATTTTCCTGAGAAGACCCACAACAAATCTGTTATTAGTTGTTAAAAAATTTATGCGGTAGAATTACTAGAAAACACCTCCGCTGCCTACTCACGTTTCTACAGTGTTTAGCCCACAGGCTTTCAATTTCTTCAGCCTGTCCAACCAGTATTCGGGCACGACTCTGAAGTAATGAATGGCACCGCTGAAGATGCGGAAATTCATGTTATTAAGAAAGAAGTTACGGTTCTTGAAAGTAAGTGCAGGGGTCGCCCTCTCTCCTTTCAGATAGTCGACTTCATTATTTACGAAGTTCTCCTCACCCTCCTCTGGGAAAATTTCCCAGTGCTTGAGGTCCAGGGCGGTTAAATCCTTTGGGAGGGTGATAAGGTTCTCCCTGATAATTTTACTATGCATTTTTTTCTCCTCCATGTGGTGAAGAGCCACTGAAACCTCATTTTGGCTATGAAGAATGCTCTCTCTGTTCATGGAGTCCAAAATTCTGCTGAGCCGAAATATCCAGAAGAATATCCCACACAGGATAATTGCCGAGAGTAAGAAGAATCTTTTCGAAAGCTTCATTTTATGTGCAGTATAAAAATTGTGTGCGCCAGAGAGATTTGAATGTTTATTCTGCTGCTGATAAAAATCAAATAAAGACATTAACCAACCAAAAATATTGTTAAACTTGCAGTTATTAGGCCTACACACTGTAAACTTTAAAATTGTGTTTTTCTTAATGAATTTGAAATTCTAAACCTGCATATATGAAGATTTTATTTGTTGCAAATAAATTCTTTTCAAGATATAATCCTTTTTGGGTTGCAATATTTTCTTATGATCATCTCAGTTTTGTATACCAATCTGCAAATTTTTGCATACTAATCAGTTCCCCTTAACTAAAGTAAAGATCCGCAGGTGCGATTTCACCTACTTGGATTATTTAATTCTATATTTTGTTTGGGTTATTCTATTTCATATTTCATCTAAATTTTGAAATGTAATAATGTGATTTTAAATGTTCTGGCTTCGGGTTTTGACTGTTTATTGGATTATTTTTCTGTAATTGCTAAATTTCACCAGAAGTACAAAGCTGCTTCAAGTCTCTTGCTGAGCACGGAGTTTTGCCGCCTTCAGTTAAATATTCTAATTGTATTGTGCTCCACTTATTCCCAGCGCATGTGCAGAATTCAAGAACAGGGGGCACTACTTTCCAATTCCGGAAGTGCGGAACACAGATCAAAATGAGCCTCAGTAAGATACATGTATGACTAAACTTGTAGTTTATGACGATTATACTATAGTGCAGCCCAGAAATGCTCATATCTTTTAAAGTATTTACTTGCGAAGAATAAAATCTTCATATTCTTGTTCAACATATCTAATTCATCCAGAATCATACAATTTAAAGCCTAAAGTGAGTTGGGCCAACATCTGCAAATTTACCAAAATATTTATATTTTCTGCATTTCAATTCAAATCTTTGAATGTCTTCTCAATGCATAGAGATGGGACCCTTATAATAATAAACATGTATAAATTTGACCCAGATCTAGGCTACGTATTAACTTTTAAACATGGATCTAGATTTAATAAGATTAACATAGTCTAGATCCACTTTCAATTCTAAATTATGTTAAGTAGATCTAGGTATAAATTTAGATCTATATCTAGATCTAATAGATTAGATCTAGATCTACTAGACTCTTAGATTAAGGCTAATGCCACATTTTACTCGATTTGGCACTATTAGTTTTTACAACCGTTACTGGTGTCATATCAGGCACTCTGAGTCTGGTTGCTTGTTTCTTGGCAAGTAATGATGTCAAAGGTTTGATTCCTTGTCTTCCAAAGATCAGTAAAATTTAATGTCCAGACTTTAAATCTACAAAAAAATTTATTTCAGAAGATCACAGCGAATCTTGCCTTCTATTCGTATCGTCTGAAGAAACTGAGGTTTAATTTTAGTTCTAAAGCAGTTTGCAGCAGTTATTTTTTTTTTGCGGAATAATAACTATTTGAGTTGATCATGGAGCTAAATTAATAACTGGAAACTAATGGCACTCTCAAGTAGAATAATCAAGATGGCGCCGATTAGAGGGCAATATCTGTCGCGAGATAATTATATATCTTTTCCTGTGTTTGAGAAGTGCACAAACTGAGCTCCGATTTGCTGTAAATACATGTAAATATGACCGAATGCGAAATAAATCCATCTCTGATCACAATTCTATTTTCTTGTCTTAAGGCCAGATGGTTTCTAAATGGGATTTTGTAAAGAAAGAGGAAAAGGTAAAAGAAAAAACAAAAAAACAAAAACAAAAACAAAAACAACCCTGAAAAACAAACGCAATCCCCACCCACCTGCCCCCCCACCAAAAAAAAAGAAAGAAATAAAGAAGAAATAAACAAAAACAAAACAACAAGAAAAAAAAGACAAAACTAAAAAAACAAAAACAAAGAAAAACAAACAAACAAACAAACCAAAACTTTCACATGAACCTTGAGCAGAACCGTGGTCTATAGCAAGTTTTAATTCCCACCATACGCTGGTACCCATTCCAACGTGGGGAGAAAGGGAGTACATTGTGTAAAGTGCTATTCTCAAGGACAAATCATCTGGTCTTGCTTCCTGATTCGAACACTGGATCCTCCAATTCTAAGCCAGGAACTTGAGCAGTTTGGCTATAATATTTCATTACTGGCGCTTGTGCAAATTGGCTTCAATAAAAACGCTCTCTCTCTCTCTCTCTCTCTCTCTCTCTCTCTCTCTCTCTCTCTCTCTCTCTCTCTCTATCTCTCTCTCTCTCATTCTCTCTGTTTCTCTCTCTCTCTCTCTCTTTTCTCTCCCCCTCTCAATCTATGTATGTATGTATGTATGTATGTATGTATGTATGTATGTATGTATGTATGTATGTATGTATGTATGTATGTACCTACCTATCTATCTATCTATCTATCTATCTATCTATCTATCTATCTATCTATCTATCTATCTATCTATCTATCTGTCTGTCTAGTCTATGTATGTATGTATGTATGTATGTATGTATGTATGTATGTATGTATGTAATGTATCTATCTATCTATCTAACTATCTGTCTATATATCTATCTATCTATCTCTCTATCAATCTATCTATCTATCTATCTATCTATCTACCTATCTACTTACCTGTCTATCTTTCTTTCTTTCTCTCTCGTTCATAGTTTTATTTGGATTAGTCTAACTTACATTTTCATTTATCAAAAGGAAAAAAAAAAATAAAAAAAAAAACCAGAGGCATTTAGCGTAATAACATAACATTGTTTTCTTTTTTTTTTCTTATATTATATTGCACTGCCATTAAATTAGAGAAGTAGATCCACACACAGCTATTATACTTGAAAAAAAAAATATCGCACTTCTACCGATTTTCCCGATTCAGAAAAAAAATAAAGCACCTATCAAAGTTATCAAAGCAAACAAACTGGACTGCAAAAATGGATGTGCTTCTAGATCATCATAGTCGCAATGATAATATTATAATTCAAGAACTGTATATTTAGGCTCTCCTTATTTTCTTCAACGTTTATTTTGAAATACTAGACCTAGAATTTAGGATTATATTACGTTCATATTATAATTTTCTCCATCGTTTACTTTGAAACACTAGATCTAGAATCTAGGACATGCGTTTTTATTTAAGAATGGATCTAGAAAAATGTTTAAAAAGCTTTTAAAAAAGGACAAAGACGATGTTTTCCATCAATACAAAGTCTAGAGAATTGTAATGATCAAGAATGCAAATTGGCCTTTGGGACTTATTTCTCCTCAATCTCTTGTTCATCGGCGTACACGGTAAAACTCTAATACATAGAATACAGTTTGAATTTAAATATATTTAAAACAAGCAATCAATATAGACTTTTTTGCTTTTCAGACTGAATTAAGTACATATATTATGCCGACATAATAAAGGAGTTTTATTGCCATGCTAGACGGTATCTTATTAATTTCCTGAAGATTTAGTCTCGTCTTGGTTTAACACAAAAGACAATGCCGCAGCATTAATTTCGCCTTGCCTAGTTAATATTCAAAATCAGTGAATACTTTCACCATTCTTCTCATCCCCCCCCCCCTCCCCCCCGCCGCCCCCTTTTTTTCCGTTACCCTTAATCCCACACACTCTCTTCTGTCTCTACTTTGGTTATTTCTTGTTCATGTGACTGACTGCTATCACCCTGCTATCATGTATGTATGTATGTATGTATGTATGTATGTATGTATGTATGTATGTATGTATGTATGTATGTATGTATGTATGTATGTATGTATGTATGTATGTATGTATGTATGTATGTATGTATGTATGTATGTATGTATGTATGTATGTATGTATGCATGTATGTATGTATGTATGCATTTACGTATGTATGTATGTATGTATGTATGTATGTATGTATGTATGTATGTATGTATGTATGTATGTAATGTATCTATCTATCTATCTATCTATCTGTCTATCTATCTATCTATCTATCTATCTATCTCTCTATCAATCTATCTATCCGTCTGTCTGTCTGTCTATCTATCTATCTATCTATCTATCTATCTATCTATCTATCTACCTATCTACTTACCTATCTATCTTTCTTTCTTTCTCTCTCGTTCATAGTTTTATTTAGTAAATTATCATCATCATCATTATGTTGTTGTTGTGGTTGTTGTTTTTTTTATGAGCGACGACAATATACGTAGAGTAGGGCTACTTCTATTGAAATCAGTCGTCTGATACCCCAAGGAGTTATTTGAAGCATCTCTGTTCAAAGTTATGGTGACACATTTCAAGTAACTTTATCGATTGTCACTCCCAGATCAACAGGTACATGTACAATGCCCTGCAATGACAAAGTTGGCACGTAAGTGTAAAACAAGCAGAACTTAGTAGAGTAATCATTCATCTTTACAACCACAGGACGACCTAGACACATTCTTCCAACGCCGTACGACAAACAAACAAAATGTTAGAAATCATAAAAGATCCCACGCACCCTCTGCATAAAGAATATGACTGTAGATAGATAGAGCGTAGCAGTAGGTACAGGACGCTAAAGACAGGAACAGCCAAACACTCAAGCTTCTTTGTGCTAAAATCAATTACACTATTTAATGATAAATGTAAAAGGTGAAGACTCGACAAGACGTGTGTAAATACTACTACTACTACTACTACTACTACTACTACTACTACTACTACTACTACTACTACTACTACTACTACTACTACTACTACTACTACTACTACTACTACTACTACTACTACTACTACTACTACTACTACTACCACTACTACCACTACTACTACTACTACTACTACTACTACTACTACTACTACTACTACTACTACTACCACTACTACCACTACCAGTACTACTATTACTACTACTACTACTACTGCTTCTACTACTACTACTACTACTACTACTACTACTACTACTACTACTACTACTACTACTACTACTACTACTACTACTACTACTACTACTACTACTACTACTACTACTACTACTACTACTACTACTACTACTACTACTACCGCCACTACTACTGCTACTACTACTATTACTACTACTACTACTACTACTACTACTACTACTACTACTACTACTACTACTACTACTACTACTACTACTACTACTGCTACTACTACTACTACTACTGCTACTACTATGCCGAAAGAAAACTACGTGCAATATCTCTTTTATATGTACGTTTAACTCATAAAACTTACTCTATAATTATTTTATTCTTACTCTGTATAGACACATGAATACATCTAGCGTTTATATGTATTTTTCCTTATTTGCATATACACCTGAATTTTTATTGTATGTATTTATGTCCTTTTATGTTAATGGGCATGTCAATTTTGAATTTCCCTAAGAGGGATGCACAAAGTAAATCTTATCTTCAAGATTTCAGTGAAGCTTTCAGATATCACATTTGAAAAATTCAAAATGACTTTTCGTATTTTATTTAATCACAAATCATAAGGAGATTCCAATTCTTATTAAATCTTAATTGATAAGGAGATTCCATCTCAAATTAGAACAGTACAACTTCATTCGGGTATTACCTGTCTCGACAAGTTATGCTACCCGCAATAATCGACTTGCTTTGAATCTACGACACTTTGGCACGGTATTATACTGTTTTGCATTTAAAAAAAGCTCTTTTTTGGCCAACAATTTGCCATAATGCCTAATAGCAGCCCTCTTTCTTCTACAATGCTCTTACAATAATGTTCTTATCTTAAATTATTTAGGTTGCAATATCATAGGTCTTTGTAATAAGTGAAAATTCATTGCCATAATAACATCTTTTTCCTTCTTTGTTTTTTTGTTTTGTTTTCTTTTCTTTCCCCTCCAGTTTCTGAATACCGTAAAAAGACACAGACTTGCAGTGAACCTACGGGTAAATATCATGTTTTAGATGTGGAAAAAAAAGTTAGCTGGGTATTAAGAATAATCATTGCCATTTTCCCGTCATCATGATCATTATACATTAATTATTTCCACTGCAAGCTTTTCATAGCTTCGCCATAAGTATCTCGTTCTAGAACAACCAAAGGAAGTAAAATTAATTGCTTCGTCAAGAACCTCAATAGTTTAATAGATGAGCAGTTATTATTCTTCCTCTGTCATCTCATTCCACAGCCTTAAGCCACCGACCAATGAACCGCTCACTCACTAACACCACAGTAACGCTCTCACTAACACCAGAGTAGCGCTCTCACTAACACCAGAGTAGCGCTCTCACTAACACCAGAGTAACGCTCTCACTAACACCAGAGTAGCGCTCTCACTAACACCAGAGTAACGCTCTCACTAACACCAGAGTAGCGCTCTCACTAACACCAGAGTAACGCTCTCACTAACACCAGAGTACCGCTCTCACTAACACCAGAGTAACGCTCTAACTAACACCAGAGTAGCGCTCTCACTAACACCAGAGTAACGCTCTCACTAACACCAGAGTAGCGCTCTCACTAACACCAGAGTAACGCTCTAACTAACACCAGAGTAACGCTCTCACTAACACCAGAGTAGCGCTCTCACTAACACCAGAGTAACGCTCTCACTAACACCAGAGTACCGCTCTCACTAACACCAGAGAAGCGCTCTCACTAACACCAGAGTAACGCTCTCACTAACACCAGAGTACCGCTCTCACTAACACCAGAGTAGCGCTCTCACTAACACCAGAGTAACGCTCTCACTAACACCAGAGTACCGCTCTCACTAACACCAGAGTAACGCTCTCACTAACACCAGAGTAACGCTCTCACTAACACCAGAGTAGCGCTCTCACTAACACCAGAGTAGCGCTCTCACTAACACCAGAGTACCGCTCTCACTAACACCAGAGTAGCGCTCTCACTAACACCAGAGTAACGCTCTCACTAACACCAGAGTAGCGCTCTCACTAACACCAGAGTAACGCTCTCACTAACACCAGAGTAGCGCTCTCACTAACACCAGAGTAACGCTCTAACTAACACCAGAGTAACGCTCTCACTAACACCAGAGTAGCGCTCTCACTAACACCAGAGTAACGCTCTCACTAACACCAGAGTACCGCTCTCACTAACACCAGAGAAGCGCTCTCACTAACACCAGAGTAACGCTCTCACTAACACCAGAGTACCGCTCTCACTAACACCAGAGTAGCGCTCTCACTAACACCAGAGTAACGCTCTCACTAACACCAGAGTACCGCTCTCACTAACACCAGAGTAGCGCTCTCACTAACACCAGAGTAACGCTCTCACTAACACCAGAGTACCGCTCTCACTAACACCAGAGTAACGCTCTCACTAACACCAGAGTAACGCTCTCACTAACACCAGAGTAACGCTCTCACTAACACCAGAGTAGCGCTCTCACTAACACCAGAGTAGCGCTCTCACTAACACCAGAGTACCGCTCTCACTATTACCAGAGTAACGCTCTCACTAACACCAGAGTAACGCTCTCACTAACACCAGAGTACCGCTCTCACTATTACCAGAGTAACGCTCTCACTATTACCAGAGTAACGCTCTCACTATTACCAGAGTAACGCTCTCACTAACACCAGAGTAACGCTCTCACTAACACCAGAGTAACGCTCTCACTAACACAAGAGTACCGCTCTCACTAACACCAGAGTAACGCTCTCACTAACACCAGAGTAACGCTCTCACTAACACAAGAGTACCGCTCTCACTAACACCAGAGTAACGCTCTCACTATTACCAGAGTAACGCTCTCACTAACACAAGAGTAACGCTCTCACTAACACCAGAGTAACGCTCTCACTAACACCACGGAGTAACGCTCTCACTAACACCAGAGTAACGCTCTCACTAACACAAGAGTAACGCTCTCACTAACACCAGAGTAACGCTCTCACTAACACAAGAGTAACGCTCTCACTAACACCAGAGTAACGCTCTCACTAACACAAGAGTAACGCTCTCACTAACACCAGAGTAACGCTCTCACTAACACCAGAGTAACGCTCTCACTAACACAAGAGTAACGCTCTCACTAACACAAGAGTAACGCTCTCACTAACACAAGAGTAACGCTCTCACTAACACCAGAGTAACGCTCTCACTAACACCAGAGTAACGCTCTCACTAACACCAGAGTAACGCTCTCACTAACACAAGAGTAACGCTCTCACTAACACCAGAGTAACGCTCTCACTAACACCAGAGTAACGCTCTCACTAACACCAGAGTAACGCTCTCACTAACACAAGAGTAACGCTCTCACTAACACCAGAGTAACGCTCTCACTAACACCAGAGTAACGCTCTCACTAACACCAGAGTAACGCTCTCACTAACACAAGAGTAACGCTCTCACTAACACCAGAGTAACGCTCTCACTAACACCAGAGTAACGCTCTCACTAACACCAGAGTAACGCTCTCACTAACACAAGAGTAACGCTCTCACTAACACCAGAGTAACGCTCTCACTAACACAAGAGTAACGCTCTCACTAACACCAGAGTAACGCTCTCACTAACACCAGAGTAACGCTCTCACTAACACCAGAGTAACGCTCTCACTAACACAAGAGTAACGCTCTCACTAACACCAGAGTAACGCTCTCACTAACACAAGAGTAACGCTCTCACTAACACAAGAGTAACGCTCTCACTAACGCCAGAGTAACGTTAGACAAACAGTGAGCGAATACAATTTTAGATCAATAATTTAGCGAGCAGGCAGGCGGCATAATTATAGATCTATCGATTTAACAACCGTATTTTTTTTTCTCATAACCGAGCAAATACTCAATTCATAAATCAACCACGAAACAAATAGCTTAATCAATCAATCGGCCTAAAAGAATTCAATCACTCAAAGAGAAATATTCGTTTAAATTCATTCTATTTTTCTTCCATTTGTCTACCAGTATTTCCACTTTCTCTCGTAACGCTGTCCTTTATAATTTGACGTAAATTTTACGTTCAAAAAATTTTGTTATGTAATACGTGTGTAATATCACTACAGCAAAAACATTGCTACAGAAATATTCATCAATGACAAAGAACTTTGGACAACTAAGTACTAAATGAATGTTGGGTGGCTATAACCAGAACGGGAAATCACTGAGAAACTCTGCGCGTTATAATTAGCTCAAGACCACCGCAGAATCATGCCTCTAACATCTGTGACAGACCATCTATTTATGTCCTCCTCATCTGATAAATCCAAAGGCCTTCTTGCTGTCACCTAATCCCTCAATCCCCCCCCCCCCCACCCCCACCCCCAACCAGAACGCTTCAACAACGTCTGCTGGCCGTGGGGAGACTATCTCCCTAAGAGCTATAAGTGTGTCAAGGCCATCAACGTCTCCATGGGCTGGCCGGAAAGCCAGGCATGCTGTAAGCACCTGAACATGACTCTCTTCAAGATTGGCACCAAGGAGATGAACGATGAGCTCTACGGTAGGGACAGTCGTTACCACAGACGCTGATGTCACTACCACTACACCCACTACCACCACTACCAGCACTACCACTACCATCACAACCATCACTAAGATATTCATCGTTATCACTGATGTCACTACGACTATCACAACCACCACCATCATCGCGACCATCATTAAGATAATCATCATACCATAAAATATCTTATCACTATCCTCTTTTCATCAACTTTTACATCTTCCTTACTATTACTAACAATATAATCGTCATCATCATCATCATCATCATCATCATCATCATCATCATCATCATCATCATCATCATTACCTCTACTACTACCACCACCACCACCACCATCATCATGATCATACCTATCATCATTATCTTCACCAACACCTCACCAACTTCATCATCCTCATTATCATTAACTTCATCATTATCATCAAAATCACGATTCTCATACCATCAAAAATCTATAAAATATCTACATAATCATGATGCTGATGATCCTTACCTCCAACATCATTACCACAAACTATCGTTTTGTTACTGTGTTGATTTCGTTTTCATTCGCCCAATAATCAAGAAAAGTTATCTCTCCAGATTACTTGAAGATGAAAAACAGACTTAAAAGCTTCTGGGTCGGCTTGCATTTCTCCCCTTCCCAGAACAAGTGGGTTTGGAACAACGAGACATCTACGGTATTGTTGTTGCTGGCGAAACATTCTGTAGCAAAAGCTGCGTATAAACTGTTTTTATGGGACACGGCATCGACGATGCTGGTTCTTCTTTTTCTTGTTCTTGTTGTTGTTCTTGTTCTTGCTCTTCTTCTTGTTCTTGCTCTTCTTCTTGTTCTTCTTGTTCTTGTTCTTTTTCTTGTCCTTGTTCTTGTCCTTGTTCTTCTTCTTCTTGTTCATCTTGTTTTTGTGTTGGTTGTTGCATTTGTTTTTTGTTGTTCTTGATGTTATTGATCTTGCTTCTAATTATGATGAAAGACTATTTTTTTATGTTAGATATAGATGAGGTTATTACGACGGTGATCAAAATGATAATGTAAACAACTAGATTTTTATGATTTTTCTCTCCCCTACTTTTCCTATTTTTATTTATGCTCTTATGGCAATAAAGTATCGATTTTTACAAGCAGACGATGGGCGATGAAGACGGCGTTGTTAGTGTCACCATGTCAATTCAATGCAACGAATTAAGGATCGGCCTTTTTTTCCCGTGCCTAAAACCTAAGGCATTTCCCCATTGGTGGTATGAATTTGAAAAAAAAAATCGAAGGTCTTTGTATTTATCGATAGACACATCTTCAGCAAAAAATGACAATAAGGACGATTGTTTTTGTTGTTGTTTGTTTGTTTATTTGTTCATTTATTCATATTTCAATTGGCAAATAGATTGAATAAGACAATTAGATCGGCTGTACAAAGAAAGAAGTCTTTAAATTATCCAAGCAAATGAAACATCTGCTCCTTCCCTCTATAACAGCCTACCTACACGAACTGGCTGCAACCAGCACCCACGTCTTTACAAAGCCAGCAACAAAAACTCGCAACTTCTTTCAGGGCAAATGAAAGCAACAGCTATTGGCAAAAAGACCTCCGGACTGATCAGATAGAGTTTCTGTGCGAAAAGATTTTCCCTTTCGACCCTCTAGGTGCGTACCGTGCAGACCACAAAAAATAGAGTAAGAAATAACGTCTCTCTCTCTCTCTCTCTCTCTCTCTCTCTCTCTCTCTCTCTCTCTCTCTCTCTTAAGGTTTCAGACACTAGTAGGCACAATTTGAAATAAGAATTTGTGCTTTTTGGTTAAAGATTACTTTCCTCTTCTTTTATCGTATGCTTGTATGTGCAGCCAGTGGCCTTTCAATATGCGTTTTTATTTTAAAATTTTTGTTTTCAAGTAAGCAACGAAAAAGACTTCAAACAACCAATCCCATAACTTTACAATAATCGCTTTAAAAAAGTTCTTAATCCATAATTACATGGAGAGTACAAAATTAGCCAGCTTAAATGGTTCTATAGTGCAAAGATATGCCAAGTACAAGCATTGCAACGATCTGATTCCAGCGAAAACGCTGTGCAAGTTGATTAACATTCTCTTTTCCTCTGCACGATGTCCACAAAACTAACGGCAGCCCAGGCACCGGTGATGGTGGTCCAGTACCATAGAGCGCCTAGCACGGTGTTCTTAGGTTACATGGTTCGCATCTGGTGCTCTACTCTGGAAGGACGCGTCACGTGGACTGAAAAGACACTCGGCCAGGCTATTCAGAAAAATGGTTAGTCTCCTAAATCTCATGCATCTGGGTCTCCTAAATCACATGTATCTAGGTCTCTTAAATCGCATGTATCTGGATCTCCTAAATCTCATGTATCTGGGTCTCGTAAATCTCATGTATCTGGATATCCTAAATCCCATGTATCTGGGTCTCCTAAATCTCACGTTTCTGAGTCTCCTAAATCACACGTATCTGGGTCTCCTAAATCTCATGTATCTGATTCTCCTAAATCTCATGTATCTGGGTCTCCTAAATCTCATGTATCTGGGTCTCCTAAATCTCATGTATCTGGGCCTCCTAAATCTCATGTATCTGGTTCTCCTAAATCTCACGTATCTTGGTCTCCTAAATCGCATGTATCTGGATCTCCTAAATCTCACGTATCTGGGTCTCCTAAATCTCATGTATCTGGTTCTCCTAAATCTCATGTATCTGGTCCTCGTAAATCCCATATATCTGGGACTCCTAAATCCCATGTATCTGGGTCTCCTAAATCCCATGTAGCTGAGTCCCCTGAATCTCATGTATCTGAGTCTCCTTAATCTCATGTATCTAGGTCTCCTAAATCTCATGTATCTGAGTCTCCTGAATCTTTTATATCTAGGTCTCCTAAATCTCATGTATATGAGTCTCCTTAATCTCATGTATCTTGGTCTCTAAATCTCATGTATGTAGGTCTCTAAATCTCATGTGTCTTGGTCTCCTTAATCTCATGAAACTGGGTCTTCTAAATCTCATGTATCTCGGTTTCTAAATCTCATGTGTCTTGGTTTCCTAAATCTCATGAAACTAGGTCTCCTAAATCTCATGTATCTTGGTCTGCTAAGTCTCATGTATCTTGGTCTCTAAATTTCATCTATCTAATTCTCTCCTAAAATTCAAGTTCTTTGGTCTCCCGAATCTGTTTTGTTTGATGTAAGCAGTTGAATTAGTGAATGGTCAAATGAGTGTTTATCTGTGTTGTTGGATCCAAGCAGTTGGTTTAGTTAATGGTCAAATGAGTGCTTATAATAATGAAGCAGACGTTTTAGCGCTTGGTTAAGTATGAAAGAAATGTTAAACTGACTTGCTTATAAATCAAACAAACAATCAACAAGTAAATAAGTTAATCAATCTATCAATCATTTGGTCTTTCTACCCCTCCATCATTTATCGACCAACTGAAAAACCAATCAATTTTGTTTCATCAATCAATCAATCAATAATTCAATCAGCCAAACAATCCACTCGGTGGTTCAATCAATCGTCCATTCAATTAATCAACCAATTAATAAACCCACCCATCACTCTATCAATTGATCAATCAATCAATCAATCGTTTATTCAATCAATCAATTAAACAATCAATCCATCCAGCCATCAATCAATCGGTCAGTCAGGGTATAAAAACACATGGCCACTACAGATTCAGCTAAATTCAATTTTATTCAATCTTCCTCCTCCCCTCCCCCCCCCCCCCCTTCTACCTCCCCCCCTCCCAACCTCCACATCCACCCCATATACCTGAACTACTCCAGGCCTCCAGAGACGCCGGATATCCGATCCGAACCCGTGCACTTTCAACAGCTCGTTGATCCAGTACCTGAGGATCACCAACGACACGCGAAACACGCAGATCCAATGCTGCAGTCAGCCATTTTTCAGCGGCATCAAAACTTGTAACGCGACGCAGCCTCTCTCTGTCATCAAAGCTCCGAGTATGACCTTTCGCACTGGGCTTACCGGCATTCCCGATGAATAAGAATAGTAATTAGCCAGTTTCGGGAAAACCCAAACCTATTTTAAGATAGCTTTATGATTTTTAAACGTTAATCATTATCACGCATGTTGAAATAAATAATGAAGAAGTTGAGAAATTCTCGCGAGGCAGACTTCCTTTAGTTTTGTTTTTGTTTTTTTTTTGTTTTTCAAGATATCATGGCTTTCTAATAAGAACTTCATAGGACATTTAGATAGATTTATGAAATACTAAATCAGCTGATTTCTTTTTTCATATTAAAAGCATCTTATCCCCCCCCCCCCTCCCACCCCTCCCTTTACTCTCTTCCTACCTCTCTCTACCGTTCTCTTTGTCTTTGTTTCCTCTGTCTGCCTATCTGCCTTCATCCGTCTGCCTATCTCTCTGCTTCCCCCGGACTCCCACCCCACTCAGGCCACCCCCAGGCGCCGACACTGGACACTGTCCACTACGACGTCCATCCTCACTACCTGACTGGTGGACGCCGCCTGGAGCTGAGATGCTCCGGATCCCTCGGTCAGCAGAGGGGTCAGCTGGTCTGGCAACTGGCCTGGATCAACTCCACAGCGTTGTGGTCAGTGGATGATGACCTCACCAGGTTGACCATGAGATCCCCGGCGGTGGGGGTACCTGGTGTTAGCCTCGGGCCAGCCAAACGGCGTAAGAGTTCACGCGGGTCAAAGTTCGGTACCGCACAAACTTTCCGAAGAAATCTTAATCTATTTATAGTTTCCTTTTTAAGCATTCGTTATCGTGTAGATTAAATATAGACGCGCGACTAGGAATTCCCGCAAAAATCCAAATCTATTTAAAGACTTTTCCAAAACATTCATTATCATGTAGATTTTAATAACTGCGCGGCTAAGAATTCCCGCAAGGCAGTGCACTTTTATGCCCTTAATGCGAAAATTCGCAGCTTTCTAATGAGCGTTTAAAAAGATCTAAAAACAGATTGGGAAAGGACAGAATTAGTCGATTTCCTTTATTAGCTGATTTCCAAAACTGATTGATGTCCGCATCAAATAAAAGGC
>JAWDGP010005813.1:65000-75000 GCA_033675545.1 Elysia crispata
GCGTCGCCAACGGCTCCTACTTGATCTGCTACTCCTACAATGCCACGGGGATCCCAGACTTCACGTACAACGACCCGCTGCGTGTGGCTCACAGGATCGACATAATAGGTGGACAACTTCTCTACTCTGTCTGTCTGTCTGTCTGTCTGTCTACTTGTGGCTCACAGGATCGACATAATAGGTGGACAACTTCTCTACTCTGTCTGTCTGTCTGTCTGTCTGTCTACTTGTGGCTCACAGGATCGACATCATAGGTGGACAACTGCTCTACTCTGTCTGTCTGTCTGTCTGTCTGTCTGTCTACGTGTGGCTCACAGGATCGACATCATAGGTGGACAACTTCTCTACTCTGTCTGTCTGTCTGTCTGTCTGTCTGTCTACGTGTGGCTCACAGGATCGACATCATAGGTGGACAACTTCTCTACTCTGTCTGCCTGTCTGTCTGTCTGTCTGTCTACGTGTGGCTCACAGGATCGACATCATAGGTGGACAACTTCTCTACTCTGTCTGCCTGTCTGTCTGTCTACTTG
Organism: Elysia crispata; assembly: GCA_033675545.1. Lineage (NCBI taxonomy): Eukaryota > Metazoa > Mollusca > Gastropoda > Plakobranchidae > Elysia > Elysia crispata. Next base: position 65,531 of record JAWDGP010005813.1, read on the forward strand.
TGGCTCACAGGATCGACATCATAGGTGGAAAACTGCTCTACTCTGTCTGTCTGTCTGTCTGTCTGTCTACTTGTGGCTCACAGGATCGACATCCTAGGTGGACAACTGCTCTATTCTGTCTGTCTGTCTGTCTGTCTGTCCGTCTGTCTACTTGTGGCTCACAGGATCGATATCATAGGTAGACAACTGCTCTATTCTGTCTGTCTGTCTGTCTGTCCGTCTGTCTACTTGTGGCTCACAGGATCGATATCATAGGTAGACAACTACTTTATTCTGTCTGTCTGTCTGTCTACGTGTGGCTCACAGGATCGATATCATAGGTAGACAACTGCTCTATTCTGTCTGTCTGTCTGTCTGTCTACGTGTGGCTCACAGGATCGATATCATAGGTAGACAACTGCTCTATTCTGTCTGTCTGTCTGTCTGTCTACGTGTGGCTCACAGGATCGATATCATAGGTAGACAACTGCTCTATTCTGTCTGTCTGTCTGTCTGTCCGTCTGTCTACTTGTGGCTCACAGGATCGATATCATAGGTAGACAACTACTTTATTCTGTCTGTCTGTCTGTCTACGTGTGGCTCACAGGATCGATATCATAGGTAGACAACTGCTCTATTCTGTCCGTCTGTCTGTCTGTCTACGTGTGGCTCACAGGATCGATATCATAGGTAGACAACTGCTCTATTCTGTCTGTCTGTCTGTCTGTCTACGTGTGGCTCACAGGATCGATATCATAGGTAGACAACTGCTCTATTCTGTCTGTCTGTCTGTCTGTCTACGTGTGGCTCACAGGATCGATATCATAGGTGGACAACTTCTCTACTCTGTCTGTCTACGTGTGGCTCACAATATCGATATCATAGGTGAACAACTTCTCTACTCTATCTGTCTGTCTGTCTGTCTGTCTGTTTGTCTGTCTGCCTGTCTGTCTTTCTGTCTGTATGTCTCTCTTTCTCTCCAGATAGTTCACAGGGTCCTCATCATAAGTGGAGATCTTCTCTAATCTCCTTGACTGTCTGTCTGTCTGTCTCTCTTTCTCTCCAAATAGTTCACAGGATCGACATCATAAGTGGAGATCTTCTCTAATCTCCTTGACTGTCTGCCTGTCTGTCTGTCTGTCTGTCTGTCTATCTTTCTCTGCAGATAGTTCACAGGATCGACATCATAAGTGGAGATCTTCTCTAATCTCCCTGACTGTCTGCCTGTCTGTCTGTCTGTCTGTCTGTCTATCTTTCTCTGCAGATAGTTCACAGGATCGACATCATAAGTGGAGATCTTCTCTAATCTCCCTGACTGTCTGCCTGTCTGTCTGTCAGTGTATCTGTCTGACTGTCTGTCTGTCTGTCTGTCTGTCCCTTTTTCTCTCCAGATAGTTCACTGGATCGACATCATAAGTGGAGATCTTCTCTAATCTCCCTGACTGTCTGCCTGTCTGTCTGTCTATATGTCTCTCTTTCTCTCCAGATAGTTCACAGGATCGACATCATAAGTGGAGATCTTCTCTAATCTCCCTGACTATCTGTCTGTCTGCCTGTCAGTCTGTCTGTCTGTCTGTCTGTCCCTTTTTCTCTCCAGATATATCACAAGATCGACATCATAAGTGGAGATCTTCTCTAATCTCCCTGACTGTCTGCCTGTCTGACTGTCTATCTGTCAGTCTGTCTGTCTTTCTCTCTGTCTCTCTGTCTGTCTTTCTGTCTGTCTGTCTCTCTTTGTCTCCAGATAATTCACAGGATCGACAACATAAGTGGATGTCTTCTCTAATCTCCCTGACTGTCTGCCTGTCTGTCTGCCTGTTTGTCAGTCTGTCTGTTTGTATGTCCCTCTTTCTTTCCAGATAGTTCACAGGATCGACATCATAAGTGGAGATCTTCTCTAATCTCCCTGACTGTCTGTCTGTCTATCTGTCTGTCTGTCTGTCTCTCTTTCTCTCTAGATAGTTCACAGGATCGACATCATAAGTGGATGTCTTCTCTAATCTCCCTGACTGTCTGCCTGTCTGTCTGCCTGTTTGTCAGTCTGTCTGTCTGTCTGTCTCTCTTTCTCTCCATATAGTTCACAGGATCGACATCATATGTGGAGATCTTCTCTAATCTCCCTGACTGTTTGCCTGTCTGTCTGTCTGTCTGTCCCTTTTTCTCTCCAGATAGTTCACAGGATCGACATCAAAAGTGGAGATCTTCTCTAATCTCCCTGTCTGTCTGTCTGTCTATCTGTCAGTCTGTCTGTCTGTCAGTCTATCTGTCTGTCTGTCTCTCAGTCTGTCTGTCTTTCTGTCTGTCTGTCCCTTTTTCTTTACAGATAGTTCACTGGATCGACATCATAAGTGGAGATCTTCTCTAATCTCCCTGACTGTCTGCCTGTCTGTCTGTCTGTCTGTCAGTCTGTCTGTCTGTCTGTCAGTCTATCTGTCTGTCTGTCTCTCAGTCTGTCTGTCTTTCTGTCTGTCTGTCCCTTTTTCTTTCCAGATAGTTCACTGGATCGACATCATAAGTGGAGATCTTCTCTAATCTCCCTGACTGTCTGCCTGTCTGACTGTCTATCTGTCAGTCTGTCTGTCTTTCTCTCTGTCTCTCTGTCTGTCTTTCTGTCTGTCTGTCTCTCTTTGTCTCCAGATAATTCACAGGATCGACAACATAAGTGGATGTCTTCTCTAATCTCCCTGACTGTCTGCCTGTCTGTCTGTGTGTCTCTCAGTCTATCTGCCTGTCTGTTTGTCAGTCTATCTGCCTGTCTGTCTGTCTGTCTGTCTGTCTGTCTGTCTCTCTCTCTCTCTCTCTCTCTCTCTCTTTCTCTCTCTCTCTCTCTACAGGAAGCTCACAGGATCAATATTATAGGTGGAGATCTTCTCTGAACATCATACGCTCTGTCTCTCTGTCTCATTCTGTCTCTTTCTCATTCTTCATCGTCAAATAATAATTATTGGGGAATTCGAAAATTTTGCTACGATCAAAAATGTACCGAAAAGTTTTATGAAATAAGACCAACCTACAATATCTTGTAGCAGTGATTGGGAAATTTAAAATAATTACCTACAATGTCTTGGAGCAGTGATTCGGAAACTTAAAAAAAGTATCCTTCACTGTCTTGTAGCAGTAGTTGGGAAACTTGAAAAATAATCTAAAATGTCTTGTAGCAGTGATTGGAAACTTAAAAAATAACCTACAATGTCTTGTAGCAGTAGTTGAGAAACTTGAAAAATAACTTACAATGTCTTGAAGCAGTGATTGGGAAACTTGAAACAATAACTTACAATGTCTTGTAGCAGTGGTTCGGAAACATGAAAAGTAACCTACAATGTCTTGTAGCAGTGGTTCGGAAACATGAAAAGTAACCTACAATGTCTTGTAGCAGTGGTTCGGAAACATGAAAAGTAACCTACAATGTCTTGTAGCAGTGGTTCGGAAACATGAAAAGTAACCTACAATGTCTTATAGCAGTGGTTCGGAAACATGAAAAGTAACCTACAATGTCTTGTAGCAGTGGTTCGGAAACATGAAAAGTAACCTACAATGTCTTGTAGCAGTGGTTCGGAAACATGAAAAGTAACCTACAATGTCTTGTAGCAGTGGTTCGGAAACATGAAAAGTAACCCACAATGTCTTGTAGCAGTGGTTCGGAAACTTGAAAAAAATATCTTCAATGTCATGTTAAATGGTTGGGAAACTTAAAAATTGTTCTGCCGTGTCAGATAACAATGGTTAGAAAAACTGAAAAATAATCTTAAATATCTTGTTCTAGCATTGGTTAGAAAACTGAAAAATAAATTTAACGTCTTGTTGTAGGATTGGTTGAGAAACTTGAAAAAAAAAAACCCACCTTAATAACTATTTTAACACTGCTTGTGAAACTTGGAAGAAAAATAATTAACGAGGGTTTCAAGACAAACAAACCAACGAACCAACAGTATGTTGTGGTTTAACCAATAACATTTTAAATTTCCTGACGTGTCTTAATGGGGGCCTAACCTATTGCGTCGTTCTGAGCTTAACGTGGCGATCAGTAAATTTACAATTTAATTTATTGAGGATACTTTTTATCATAAAATATACAGATCATAGATACATTTTGACATTAATGATAAGGATAAATAACGCCTTTTTTTTCTTTTTTTTTTTCTCTATGCAGATAGACCTTTCTTACCAGGTAAGGTATTATGGTGAGCTGTGTTTGTGCCGCATGGAGAGAAAGAAGGTGGCAGATGAGAACGAAGTAGTTAGAGATGGAAGTTGGAAAAAATGTGTAGGCACAGGAGGATAGAGAGATGGACGGAGTAATGGAAAGCAGGGGAATGATAGGCTTTGAAGAGGAGAAGATCCAGAGAAACACAAAGACAGAAGGAGAAGGCAAATATGGATAAATAAATGGATATAGTTGTGCTCTCTCTCTCTCTTCCTCTTTCTCTCTCTCACTCTCTCCCTATGTATATAAAACTATAAATATAACTATATATTTATTTATAGAACTTTATAGACGATCTTACCTTAAAGTCTCTGCATGCTACACTTTTTTGCAAGCGGTGGATGAGGATGTCGATAGAAAGGTAGATAGATAGAAAGATAATTAGATAGATAGGTAGATAAATAATTAGACAAATAGGTTGATAGATAGATCATTAGATAAGTAGATAGATTATCAGATGAATGGATAGATAGATGGATAGAATGATAGAGAGATGGTAGATCGATAAAAGATTCAATAGATAGAAAGAGAGAATGGTAATTAGATAGATGGATAGATAGATAGATACACAGGTAGACAGATTATTATATAGATGGATAGATCCTTAGAAATTCGATAGATTAATTGAAGGATTAAAATATAGAGATTAGATAGAAAGAAAGATAGATAGATAAACAGATAATTAGATAGAGAGATGGATAGATAGATAACTACATAGATAATAAGATAGTTAGATAGATAGATAAATAGATAGATAGATATTAAATATGTAGATTGGTAGATAGATTGATAGATAGATAGGCAGACAAAGTATTCATTCTTGAACGGGCTTATTATTGGATGAAGCTGTGCAGAGCATTATAGTTTTATTTTTTTAGAGAAAGTATGTTGTATTTGCTTTTTTTTTAAGATGTGCTAAATTACTTTTTACATCATTGCCATCTACGCTTAAGACCACCCTCTGTAATAAAAATGGGTTAACTTATTTTGTAAAATCCAAATCTATTTACAGATTTAAAGAAAATCAACAAGACATGTAGGTTTAAAAAACTGCGCGGCTAAGAATTCCCCCAAAAGCAATGCACTTTTATGCACTTAATGCGAAATTCACCAACTTTCTGATAAGCGCTCATGAAAAAGATCGGAAAGCAAATTGGGAAAGTACATAATTAGTAGATTTCCTTTATAAAACATCAACAGCAACAACAACAACAACAACAACAACAACAACAACAGCAAGAGCAAAACACCCCTGATTTTTTTTCTCTTATTTTAACTCTAAACTTCTTTCTCCTCTTTTCGCGGTCACTATTTTTCTAACAGCGCTGCTTCTTGAGGATTTCCTATTCATATTTAGCATCGGCTGGTTTGTGACTAAATTTCGCATTAAGTGCATAAAAGTGCACTGCCTTTCGGGGAATTGTTAGCCGCGCAGCTATTTCAATCCATAAACTTTGTTTTTTTAATAAGCGTTGAAAAAGGATCTAAAAAAACAGAATAATAAGTCGATTGCCTTTCTAAAAAAACAACAAAAAACCCCCAACGAAACAACAGTAATAACAAAAAAAAAAAAAAAAAAAACCGTGACAAATTCTTTTTTTTTCCCAATTATTGTAGCACTAAATTTCTTTCTCCTCAGTGCTCCTCCTTGAGGAATTTCTGCTCTTCATTGCCATCGTCTGGCTCGTTACCTGCGCCTTTCTATTCTTCGCAGGGCGCAGATCGCAAGAGTCCGACATCGGTGAAGGCAAGGCCTAGGGTTTGGGTTTGGGTCCAGATGTGTTGTCAAACTAAATCAAAATACATTTTCTTTCTTTCTTTTTTTTTAATTTTTTTTTTGGGGGGGGGGGGCGGGGTTGGACACGCCGGTCACATTACTGGAGCCTAAGGGTTTTGGTCTTTCACGGTGGTTTTATTAAGCTAAAATTTTTTTTGGTTGTTTTCCTTTTTAAATTTTGGTTGGATACCCCCACTCACATAACAAGAGTCTAAGGATTTAGGTATTTCGTGGTGGTGTTATCACGGTAAAAATTTTGTTGCTGTTTATGTAAATTTTTTTGTTCTTTTTTTTTTTTTAAGGGGGTTGGGGGGGGGGGGGGGGGTTAAGGTTTGGGGTCTTTTACGGTGATGTTATCTTGCTAACATTTTTTTTTTAATGTTTAGGGTTAGATATCCCAGTCACATTACTAGAGCCTAATGACCCCAAACTTAGTAATATTTTAAAATGATTACAATTATAATCAACGGAGGGCAGTTCGATTTGATATCCTCCCCATCTGGATCAGAATATTCCCAATCAGATTGACCAAAAGAGACCAGAGAATCTAGATCATATCTAGACATAGATCTAGGGACTAATTTTTCGATTCAAATCCTCCCCATCTGGATCAGAATATTCCCAATCAGATTGACCCTTAAGAGACTAGAGAATCTAGATCATATCTAGACATAGATCTAGGGTCTAATTTCTCGATCCAAATCATCCCCATCTAGATTAGAAAACTCCCATTAAGATTGACCACAAGAGACCAGAGAATGTAGATCATATCTAGACACAGATCTAGGGTCTAATTTTTCGATCCAAATCCTCCCCATCTAGATTAGAAAACTCCCATTAAGATTGACCAAAAGAGACCAGAGAATGTAGATCATATCTAGACATAGATCTAGGGTCTAGTTTTTCCATCCAAATCCACCGCAGCTGGATTAGAACATTCCAAATCAGATTAACCAAAAGAGACCAGATCCAGTGTGGTATTTCTTCAACAGTCCTGTACACCCGTCTCACTTTGAGATTTGAAATGAATTATTTTTCTTCATAAATTTTGCCTTGCCAAGAACAAATCTGGAGGTTTTAAACTGTTGCAGCTAGTTTCGGAAATTGTGATGCCTTCTGTCAAACTCGTGATCTGTCTCCCTCTTTTCCTTTGTAAGTTTAGGCTGCGTGGCCAGAATAACCTTTCAAGATTATTTCGGCTACGTGGCCAGAATACACGCTCCCTTCTTCCTTTTTTTCTTTGAGTTCCCTCTTTACGCTTGTTTTTCAGTCGCTTCGAACGATACTCCGGAGGATGACGTGTCGGCCGTCAAGTGGAAAATTCGCGAACCGAGTGTAGGCAGTAGGACGGCGAGTATTTTCTCCTTCCGGAACGTCTTGAGGTACTTCCGGCGCACGTCGTCGCAGGCCTCCAGCGTCGGCTCTAAGGCAGACGACAGAAGTCTCCACAGCAGACGCCGGATCAAGTTCTCTTCCGTTCATTCCTAGACCCGACACAGGCATCGGTGTCGGCCATTTTGAAAGAGATTGTCGTACGGATCTAACGTTGATAGTTATGTCGTGCTGTCGAGTTCCGCTTAAGACATCTTTTGGTCATTTTGAAAGAGATTGTCGTACTGATCTAACGTTGATAGTTATGTCGTGCTGTCGAGTTCCGCTTGAGACATCTTTTGGTCATTTTGAAAGAGATTGTCGTACGGATCTAACGTTGATAGTTATGTCGTGCTGTCGAGTTCCGCTTGAGACATCTTTTGGTCATTTTGAAAGAGATTGTCGTACGGATCTAACATTGATAGTTATGTCGTGCTGTCGAGTTCCGCTTTAGACATCTTTTGGTCATTTTGAAAGAGATTGTCGTACGGATCTAACGTTGATAGTTATGTCGTGCTGTCGAGTTCCGCTTGAGACATCTTTTGGTCATTTTGAAAGAGATTTTATTTTTTTTCTTTCTAATCTCACGTGAATAATTCTCTTCTCATGCCCATTCCCAATGTCTGCGCCCGTTTGTTTCCAGGTCAAGACGAAGGGTAAATGGTAAAGTCATAAACAAGCGTTTTAAAAATTTTAAAATCGGAAATTTGGACATGAAGACACGAATCATCGGTTGATCTTGCAAGAAAATTCTGGCTATTTAAACATGGTTGGCAAAAGTATGAAAACACATAAAAAACACACTAAAAAAAAACCCAAAACAAACCAAAAAAGCAAACAATGATCTTAAAATTAAGACTTATAAATGAAACTCCACAACTTTATCTGCAGTAGTTTATCATGTCTTTTGTTTTGGTTAAAAAAATCTAATCGATGAAATCGCTAGCTTTTGCTCCATTACACATTTTCTCCTCCAGCTGTACACAATCATTGAACGTTTCTTTGTGATGTCAGTTATTGATGGTTGGGAAACTTGAAAAATATTTACAATTAATATTGTTCACTTTAACGAAAAATATTATGATATAAAAGTAAAAATAATCTACAATGCCTTGTAGATGACGTTTGAAACCTTCAAAATACTACCTAGATACCTTCTAGCAGTGTAGGGAAACTTGAAAGTTATCTACTATGGCTTGTAAAATGGTTGGGAAACTTGAAAAAAAAAAAAATCGACAATGTCTTATAGAAGGCTTTGGGAAACTTTAAAAATGCACTACGACGTCTTGTATCAGTAGTTGAGAAATTTGAAAAAAAAAACCGACTATGTCTTGTAAAATCATTGGGGAAGTTGAAAAATGTACTACGACGTCTTGTATCAATAGTTGGGAAACTTGAAAAACAAAACCGACTATGTCTTGTGAAATCATTGGGGAAGTTGAAAAATGTACTACGACGTCTTGTATCAGTAGTTGGGAAATTTGAAAAATAACCGACTATGTCTTGTAAAATCATTGGGGAAGTTGAAAAAATGCCCTGCGACGTCTTGACACAATACACACTTTCTCCTCCAGTTATTAAAAAAAAACATTGAATGTTTCGTTCTGACGTTTTCAATCTCGTTATCTTTGTCTCGAGACTAGTAAGAACGATTGGGTCATTAAGATATGCTTTAAAAAAAAACAACAACTAGCAAATTAAGCAAAGTTTTCCTCATTTTTACATTTTAAAACTCATTTTACATTTCTTAAAGATTTTAGCAAAGGCAATAAAGAAAAGCAAATAAAATCGTATAAAACCGAATTTCGTCCCCTGTTGTCTGTCTGTCATACTCTAAGCAAGACTGAATTCTCGAAGATTCAGAGTTTGAGTGATTGGTTAATAATGTGAACAAATTCTTTGACGTCAACACAAAGGACCGACGAACTCAAGGCTATGTTAGTAGTTTGGAAACAGAAATTTTGAAATTTTAGAAAAAGTCGAAAAGAATAATCTTATTCAGTTATATCATAAAAAAGAAATTTAATTTGGAAATATTGGGTAACCAGTAAAATTTAAACTAAATTGTCGCCGTTTTTAAAGAGAAGAAAGTTTTCTGCTCAGTGGTTGGTTTACATTATAAGCAAAATCACTGAAGTC
>JAWDGP010005813.1:85000-110000 GCA_033675545.1 Elysia crispata
TCATCACATCCCGGAGACTTTTCAAACTTAGATATTTTCTGGAAGTTCACAAAAACCTGCGGATTTAAAAACAAAATCATCAAAACGTTGTTTCTTGCTTAATTTGTCAAATTATGTTAAATTCTCAAGAAATTATTTTTCAATGATTTAAAAAAAAATGGCGAATTGTTTACAGCTTAAGTATATAAAAAAAACTTTCGCGCTCTTTGTCTATATGTTCAGTTATAAGTGTAGAAAATTTATAATTCCCAGCTTTTCTGTTATCCTCGTGACATATAGCCGTAAAAAAAGGTTTCGACAAAATCGGAGTTTTTTTTTTCCTCACATGAATAGTTACGTGTCACTTTGACACTGGTAAACTCTAAATCAAATTGGCAATTAGCAACATAGCTGTCATACTAGATATCTTTTTATACATAAAGATCTATAACTTTAAAGCACATTGGGTGTGATTTTCTTCTGAATAATAATTTACAAGCTGTCTCAAAACAAGAAGTAGTTTTCTTAGTTTCATGGGTGTAAACAAAACCGTTAGCTGTTGGGAGAGAACGTTTAATTACTTCAAATTATCAAAAGCTGGTTTCTTCTTCTTTGTTAATGCCAACAAGACTTTTTCCTAGGCTTTGCAATGCTTTTAGACATTATAAGTACCTTAAAACTCAACGCGTGTCAACGTATTGGATAAATGTACAAAAAATGGTGATGTCTATCTTTCTTTTTGCACTGCAATCTTCAGAAACATAAAACTTCGACATCTTGTCTTAAAAAATGGATGAAACTTTGTCGACATTGACAGTCAAAAAAAAAACAAAACAAGTTTCTTGTCAGAATCGGTCTCGCATTTTGCTATCACAATGCGCTAAACGGCTCAAACTATTTTTTTTTTTTTTTAGAATAAAAAAATAATACGGACCAAATAGTAAAATCTAAATAAAAAATTCCATAAACATTACTTATGACAATCTTTGATAATAAAACATGACGCTGTCTATTAAACCAGGTTTAATTGTAATTCTTCGAACCAAAAATTAAAGTATGAAAATGAATTAAAAAAACGTATCGTTTTGCCTATATAATAGACCTTTAGTTCTATGATTTTACGAAGCGTTGCTTCCAGTTAATAAGAAGTCTTGGTTGTAACGCATCGCTGAAGAACTTTTATCCACGTAAATTTTCGCAAGGTAAGATTGCAATAGTGTCTATGGCTGTAATCAGTAAGAAAAGTAAGATCACATTGTAAAAATAATTTAAGTCCACAGATTCTTTTAAACATCATTTTCTTGTAATTACTATGAAACAGAAGAATGACCTTTTCGAAGATTCACGATTTTCAGGTATTATTTAGTATTACTGGAATTTGCACATTCAGGAGCATGAGGACATAAAGTACGCCAGAGCCAAATGTTTTAGCTGTTTAAAACCTTTTTACCACACGCTTGAGACTGGTGGCAAACGATGATAAAATACTGGAAAGTATTTTAGCCTATGCTTGAAGATTTTAACACAAGAGGCTACACTGTCATTTAAATTAAATTTCAAATTTAGATATTTTTCCTATTATTAGCATTTTAAACAATTGTTTTCCGATTCCTTTTTACTATCCAGAGTTTTAAAAAGCTTAATCAGGCACCTTCCTGCTGAGAATAAAATACCAAACAATTTGTGAGAACAGAAAGGCGATAAATCGTTAAATTATAAAAAAACAGAACTGGAGCAAGATGTTGATTGTGACAACCAGCTTCCTGTTGACAACAATAGCCCTACAGCAGCTCCAGTGGTGCCACCAGACGAGAGCGCTGGTCGACTCCAATGAGGTACAACCTCATCTCTCCCTCGAATCAAATGCCGAGTCAACGAGTGGAGATGGCCCAGATCCCGGAGACCAATCGGAGGAGTCCATATTTCTTCCGTGGTATTTAAATGATTTGGCAGGGTTAAACGAAAGTCTGTATTGGTCGAATCGAACTTATTCTGAGTTTCTTGACTTTAAAACAATGTTATATACTATCAAAGGTTTTATGGACCATCATACATTAGTCTCTGCGATTGGAAAAATTCCAGTTTTAAATTTCTCTTACGAGATGGTCCTTGGGCCTGAGATAAAAGCCTTTTCCTCTGAGCTCGACGTATGTTCCCAGCCCGATATTCTAAAGAGGATCAGCTGCCGAGACAGGTGTGGTCAGCAACCTGAGTCCTTGAAAGTCCAAGCACAGTGTGGCTGTGACCAGGACTGCTTTATAAACAACGACTGCTGTGAGGACCTGAACAAGTTCTGTATGGAAATATTTGTGCAGGCAACTACTAAGTTTTACCAAAATTATTTGAAATACTATTTTCCTCCATGTTATGAATATGAAAAGTCAATCTTCTTTGACATATATGAATCAGAACGGTTATATCCATCTGCTGGACCAAGAGTTTTCGAAATAAACTGTTATTCTGAGATCTACAAAGAGGAAGCTCTTAAAAACATCTACTTGGCAATGGTATTCGCCGGTTGCACTATTACCAATGTAACAATAGATAAAGGGTTCCACAGTCGAATTTGTGACAGACCAGATGTCTTGGTTTGTGGGTCCGGAACATCACCAAATGAGTTTACCCTTTACCCGATACCTCTTCTATGCTTCGGACATGCTCTAACTACGAGACTTTATGCTCGATATAACTTTGGACCAGACGGAATGGAAGTCATCGCCCAGCGAGGTAACTGCTTCCACCTGAGGCAGACAGCGCGCGGTAACACAGATATACTGACCAATGATAACAGCAAAAAGAACGTGTGGCAAAAATACCAGCGGAAAAAAATTTTTATGACAGTCGTAACAAGAAACGGACAAACATTTTTCAATTTCGAGAGCGCCAAATGGAAAAATTTGAGGACCGCAGGTGGAATGGACTTTTCAGACTGGGCATGTGAGGTTTATGAGTGTTTAGAAAACCAACTTGATGACGAGAGATCTAAATCATGCTATTCGCCAAATTACGCATACGTACAGATCACAGAGTTCAATCGGAACTTCAGCTCTAGTTTATCTGATGCACAAGAAGTTCCAAGCAACACTGATAGTTGCATTGATAACAACAATATAAGCATCTCAGTTCCACACCATCCAGAAGAAAATCCCTTGGCAAGTTTAAACGTCCAGCTGTGCTCCTGTTTGAAAGCTTTGGCAGTCCTGAGATCGGTGAACCTTTGGCAAGTTTTAGTGGACAAATCTGCGTTGGTGGACGGACGCTGCGGCTCTAGGTTGGCTGCGCAACCTCAAGACCAGTTGGTTTTCTCAAGAATAGAGGCTGACGGGAACGGCAGTCGGAACTGGAATGACACAGCTTTGCCCGGGGCAAGCGCTATAGGAGACACCAGATTGGACACAGTTCAAGCAGGAAGTGTCTATAGCGTCAGCTTTCTCTCACACCAACTACCGTTTTTATGGAACAATTATCGTAACGAATGCACAGAGGAGGAGTATAGAAACGTGGAGATCTGCTTGTCTAATACAGTTTTGAGAGATTTGGAGACAATTTGCTTTACGTTGCAAGATACGTCGCCTGAGATTGTGGACTCCTGCGTTCGTGGCTTGTATAACATGGAAATAAGACATTCCTTGAGATACGACTGTTTGCTATCGCTGCTTATAGTCTATGCGTTAAACCTAATCATCACATTTATAGAGTAGAGATGGGCACACTTAAGAATTTCTTTTCAAGTGATAAAACACCAGTTTATTGACACAGCGGATAGAAGCTGGTGTTGAAGAGAGGAAAAATCATGTTTTGTTATTTTCTGTTTGTTTCAAACCCATTTTTAAAAATGGATATACTTCGTAAAATTATGAAGACAATGATAGTTTTGTATATGTATAACTTTATAATCTAATGCTCTATGGGTACACGTGGACGGGAAAAGAAAATCTTTTGGACAGTGATCTAAATTTATTTTCGAAGGTTTCTGTTTTCAGAGAGGTAGAGGAAATTTAATCACTTAACAACAGAACTATATTGATCTAAAGAACGGTTTATCTGACTCATGCCAAGATTAAGGCATTTTTAAATTAAGAGAGCAGAGCGAGGGAGGAAGTGGCGGTTGGCTTTTAAATTTTGTGTGAACCGCACTTTTTGAAGAAAAAAATATGAAGGCTACTTTAAAACTTACCTAGTAAGTTCTTTGTTCGCTTGTGTGCACAAAGATTTATACATTCGTTAAACATTTTAAACTTGAAGAATTAAAAAAAAAAAGAAATATTCGGGTTCCTTTTGAAAAACCCATAACGTTTATAAAGAGCATAAAAATAGGAATCGTCGTTTGCGATAGCAGGTTTAAAAATATATAAGCTAGGAATCTGAAGTTTGAATTTCAAAATGGAAATTTCAAGTAAAATTTCTTCTTTTCAAGTACAATTTGAGACATGATTAAAGTTTCCTAAAAATTTAAGCACTGAGAAAAACTAATTTTTATGTGAGGAGCGTGTGAAAGAGGGGGAATGGCCAATCCTATAAGATGTCCATGTTACCTCGGTTTATCTTTTTCACATTGTTCCAAAGTTTTTGCCATAGCAGGTTTAAAAAATGTAGACTAGGAATCTCAAGTTTCAATTTCAAAATGGAAATTTCAAGTAAAATTTCTTCTTTTTAAGTAACAATTGAGACATGTCTAAAGATTCCTAAAAATTTGAGCACTGAGAAAAACGAGTAACGGTCAAATTAATTTTTATGTGAGGAGCGTGTGAAAAGGGGATGGCCAATCCTCTAAGATGTCCATGTTACCTCGGTTTATCATTTCCACATTGTTCCAAAGTTTTTGATGTCTAGCCGTAATTCATAACACAAATTCTGAAGTGTTCATTTTTATGGGCGTAAATGAAATGAAAAGTTGTAATAATACAACTTTTGTAACAGTCAGTTTTTCCTATTTCTCAATGTATTAGTAACTTCAACAAGTTGTAACCATCCTTTATTGTTTTGATCTTATTTTCATTGTATATGAACTTCAACAAGTTGTAATTTTCTATAATTTTTTTCTTTTTTTCTCAGTGAATTGAAACTGACACAAAATGTAACCTTGAAGATCATTTTCCTTCTTTCTCTGAGTTGGGACTTTAAAATTTTGTAACCATACGTTTTTTTTTTCTTTTAACAGTGTATTTGGGACTCCAACAAGTTGTTACTTTCAATATTCTTTTTTTTTTTTTTAGTGCATTTAGGACTTCAATAAGTTCTAACTTTCAGTTTTTTCTTGTTTGTCAGTGTATTTGCGACTTGGAGTAATACTTTCAAAGCGAATTGAATTTCCTTTTTTTCACTATTTTCACTTAAATATGGAAGTCAATAAAAAGAGCCAACTGTTTATATTTATAAAAATGAAGTGCTTCAACAGCGGCCCACTAAAACGACATTTGCTTCCAGTTAATAAGAAGTCTTGGGTTATAACGCATCCCTGAAGAACTTTTATCCACGTAAATTTTCTCAAGTTAAGATTGTGATAGTGACTATGGCTGTGTTCAGGAAGAAAAGTAAGATCACATTGCAAAGAAAATCTAAGTCCACAGATCCTTTTAAACATCATTTTCTTGGAATTGCTATGAAACAGAAGAATGACGTTTTCGAAGATTCACGATTTTTCAGGTATTATTTAGTATGACTGGAATTTGCACATCCAGGAACATGAAGAAATAAGATCAGCCAGAACCAAATGTTTTAGCTGTTTAAAACCTTTCCCCCACACGCTTGAGACTGGTGGCAAACGATGATAAAATACTGGAAAGTATTTTAGCCTATGCTTGAAGATTTTAACACAAGAGGCTACACTGTCATTTAAATTTAATTTCAAATATTGATTTTTTTCCTATTATTAGCATTTTAAACAATTATTTTCCGATTCCTTTTTACTCTCCAGAGTTTTAAAAAGCTTAATCAGGAACCTTCCTGCTGAGAATAAAGTACCAAACAATTTGTGAGAACAGGAAGGCGATAATTCGTTAAATTATAAAAAAACAGAACTGGAGCAAGATGTTGATTGTGACACCCAGCTTCCTGTTGACAACAATAGCCCTACAGCAGCTCCAGTGGTGCCACCAGACGAGAGCGCTGGTCGACTCCAATGAGGTACAACCTCATCTCTCCCTCGAATCAAATGCCGAGTCAACGAGTGGAGATGGCCCAGATCCCGGAGACCAATCGGAGGAGTCCATAATTCTTCCGTGGTATTTAAATGATTTGGCAGGGTTAAAAGAAAGTCTTTATTGGTCAAATCGATCTTTTTCTCAGTTTCTTGACTTTAAAACAATGTTATATGCGATCAAAGAAATTATGGACCCACCTATAATAGTCTCTGAGTTTGGAAAAATTCCAGTTTTAAATTTCTCTTACGAGATGGTCTTTGGGCCTGAGATAAAAGCCTTTTCCTCTGAGCTCGACGTATGTTCCCAGCCCGATATTCTGAAGAGGATCAGCTGCCGAGACAGGTGTGGTCAGCAACCTGAGTCCTTGAAAGTCCAAGCACAGTGTGGCTGTGACCAGGACTGCTTTATAAACGACGACTGCTGTGAGGACCTGAACAAGTTCTGTATTGAAATATTTGTGCAGGCAACTACTAAGTTTTACCAAAATTATTTGAAATACTATTTTCCTGCATGTTATGGATATGAAAACTCAATCCTCTTTAACATATATGAATCAGAACGGTTATATCCATCTGCTGGACCAAGAGTTTTCGAAATAAACTGTTATTCTGAGATCTACAAAGAGGAAGCTCTTAAAAACATCTACTTGGCAATGGTATTCGCCGGTTGCACTATTACCAATGTAACAATAGATAAAGGGTTCCACAGTCGAATTTGTGACAGACCAGATGTCTTGGTCTGTGGGTCCGGAACATCACCAAATGAGTTTACTCTTTACCCGATACCTCTTCTATGCTTCGGACATGCTATAACTACGAGACTTTATGCTCGATATAACTTTGGACCAGACGGAATGGAAATCATCGCGCAGCGAGGTAACTGCTTCCACCTGAGGCAGACAGCGCGCGGTAACACAGATATACTGACCAATAATAACAGCAAAAAGAACGTGTGGCAAAAATACCAGCGGAAAAAAATTTTTATGACAGTCGTAACAAGAAACGGACAAACTTTTTTTAATTTCGAGAGCGCCAAATGGAAAAATTTGAGGTCTGCAGGTGGAATGGACTTTTCAGACTGGGGATGTGAGGTTTATGAGTGTTCAGAAAACCAACTTAATGACGAGAGATCTAAATCATGCTATTCGCCAAATTACGCATACGTTAAGATCACAGAGTTCAATCGGAACTTCAGCTCTAGTTTATCTGATGCACAAGAAGTTCGAAGCAACAGTGATAGTTGCATTGATAACAACAATATAAGCATCTCAGTTCCACACAATCCAGAAGAAAAGCCCTTGGCAAGTTTAAATGTCCAGCTGTGCTCCTGTTTGAAAGCTTTGGCAGTCCTGAGATCGGTGAACCTTTGGCAAGTTTTAGTGGACAAATCTGCGTTGGTGGACGGACGCTGCGGCTCTAGGTTGGCTGCGCAACCTCAAGACCAGTTGGTTTTCTCAAGAATAGAGGCTGACGGGAACGGCAGTCGGAACTGGAATGACACAGCTTTGCCCGGGGCAAGCGCTATAGGAGACACCAGATTGGACACAGCTCAAGCAGGAAGTGTCTATAGCGTCAGCTTTCTCTCACACCAACTACCGTTTTTATGGAACAATTATCGTAACGAATGCACAGAGGAGGAGTATAGAAACGTGGAGATCTGCTTGTCTAATACAGTTTTGAGAGATTTGGAGACAATTTGCTTTACGTTGCAAGATACGTCGCCTGAGATTGTGGACTCCTGCGTTCGTGGCTTGTATAACATGGAAATAAGACATTCCTTGAGATACGACTGTTTGCTATCGCTGCTTATAGTCTATGCGTTAAACCTAATCATCACATTTATAGAGTAGAGATGGGCACACTTAAGAATTTCTTTTCAAGTGATAAAACACCAGTTTATTGACACAGCGGATAGAAGCTGGTGTTAAAGAGAGGAAAAAGCATGTTCTGTTATTTTCTGTTTGTTTCAAACCCATTTTTAAAAATGGATATACTTCGTAAAATTATGAAGACAATGATAGTTTTGTATATGTACAGCTTTATAATCTAATGCTCTATGGGTACACGTGGACGGGAAAAGAAAATCTTTTGGACAGTCTGATCTAAATTTATTTTCGAAGGTTTCTGTTTTCAGAGAGGTAAAGGAAATTTAATCACTTAACAACAGAACTATATTGATCCAAAGAAAGGTTTATCTGATTCATGCCAAGATTAAGGCATTTTTAAATTAAGAGAGCAGAGCGAGGGAGGAAGTGGCGGTTGGCTTTTAAATTTTGTGTGAACCGCACTTTTTGAAGAAAAAAATATGAAGGCTACTTTAAAACTTACCTAGTA
Organism: Elysia crispata; assembly: GCA_033675545.1. Classification (NCBI taxonomy): domain Eukaryota; kingdom Metazoa; phylum Mollusca; class Gastropoda; family Plakobranchidae; genus Elysia; species Elysia crispata. The sequence goes on from JAWDGP010005813.1 coordinate 93,456, forward strand.
AGTTCTTTGTTCGCTTGTGTGCACAAAGATTTATACATTCGTTAAACATTTTAAACTTGAAGAATTAAAAAAAAAAGAAATATTCGGGTTCCTTTTGAAAAACCCATAACGTTTATAAAGAGCATAAAAATAGGAATCGTCGTTTGCGATAGCAGGTTTAAAAATATATAGACTAGGAATCTAAAGTTTGAATTTCAAAATGGAAATTTCAAGTAAAATTTCTTCTTTTCAAGAACAATTTGAGACATGAGTAAAGTTTCCTAAAAATTTGAACACTGAGAAAACCTAGTAACGGTCAAATTAATTTTTATGTGAGGAGCGTGTGAAAGAGGGGGATGGCAAATCCTATAAGATGTCCATGTTTTCTCGGTTTATCTTTTCCACATTGTTCCAAAGTTTTTGATGTCTAGTCGTAATTCATAACACAAATTCTGAAATGTTCATTTTTATGGGCGTGAATGAAATGAAAAGTTGTAATAATACAACTTTTGTAACAGTCAGTTTTTCCTATTTCTCAATGTATTAGTAACTTCAACAAGTTGTAACCATCTTTTATTGTTTTGATCTTATTTTCATTGTATATGAACTTCAACAAGTTGTAATTTTCTATAATTCTTTTTCTTATTTCTCAGTGAATTGAAACTGACACAAAATGTAACCTTGAAGATCATTTTCCTTCTTTCTCTGTGTTGGGACTTTAAAATTTTGTAACCATATGTTTTTTTTTCTTTTAACAGTGTATTTGGGACTCCAACAAGTTGTTACTTTCAATATTCTTTTCTTTTTTTTTTTAGTGCATTTAGGACTTCAATAAGTTCTAACTTTCAGTTTTTTTCTTGTTTGTCAGTGTATTTGCGACTTGGAGTAATACTTTCAAAGCGAATTGAATTTCCTTTTTTCACTATTTTCACTTAAATATGGAAGTCAATAAAAAGAGCCAACTGTTTATATTTATAAAAATGAAGTGCTTCAACAGCGGCCCACTAAAACGACATTTGCTTCCAGTTAATAAGAAGTCTTGGGTTATAACGCATCCCTGAAGAACTTTTGTCCACGTAAATTTTCTCAAGTTAAGATTGTGATAGTGACTATGGCTGTGTTCAGGAAGAAAAGTAAGATCACATTGCAAAGAAAATCTAAGTCAACAGATCCTTTTAAACATCATTTTCTTGGAATTACTATGAAACAGAAGAATGACCTTTTCGAAGATTCACGATTTTTCATGTATTATTTAGTATGACTGGAATTTGCACATCCAGGAAAATGAAGAAATAATATCAGCCAGAACCAAATTTTTTAGCGGTTTAAAACCTTTCCTCCACACGCTTGAGACTGGTGGGCAAACGATGATAAAATACTGGAAAGTATTTTGCCTATGCTTGAAGATTTTAACACGAGATGCTACACTGTCATTTAAATTCAATTTTAAATATAGATTTATTTCCTATTATTAGCATTTTAAACAATTTTTTTTCCGATTCCTTTTTACTCTCCAGAGTTTTAAAAAGCTTAATCAGGCATTTTCCTGCTGAGAATAAAGTACCAAACAATTTGTGAGAACAGAAAGGCGATAAATCGTTAAATTTAAAAAAAAAACAGAACTGGAGCAAGATGTTGATTGTGACACCCAGCTTCCTGTTGACAACAATAGCCCTGCAGCAGCTCCAGTGGTGCCATCACACGAGATCGCTGGTCGACTCCAATGAGATACAACCTCATCTCTCCCTCAAATCAAATACCGAGTCAACGAGTGGAGATGGCCCAGATCCCGGAAACCAATCGGAGGAGCCCATAATTCTTCCGTGGTATTTAAATGATTTGGCAGGGTTAAACGAAAGTCTGTATTGGTCGAATCGAACTTATTCTGAGTTTCTTGACTTTAAAACAATGTTATATACGATCAACGGAATTGTGGACCATCCTATGTTAGTCTCTGAGATTGGAAAAATTCCAGTTGGAAATTTCACTTACGAGATGGTCCTTGGACCTGAGATAAAAGCCTTTTCCTCTGAGCTCGACGTATGTTCCCAGCCCGATATTCTAAAGAGGATCAGCTGCCGCGACAGGTGTGGTCAGCAACCTGAGTCTCTGAAAGTCCAAGCACAGTGTGGCTGTGACCAGGACTGCTTTATAAACAACGACTGCTGTGAGGACCTGAACAAGTTCTGTATGGAAATATTTGTGCAGGCAACTACTAAGTTTTACCAAAATTATATGAAATACGGTTTTCCTCCATGTTATGAATATGAAAAGTCAATCTTCTTTAACATATATGAATCAGAACGGTTATATCCATCTGCTGGACCAAGAGTTTTCGAAATAAACTGCTATTCTGAGATCTACAAAGACGAAGCTCTTAAAAACATCTACTGGGCAATGGTCCCCGCCGGTTGCACTTTTACCAATGTAACAATAGATAAAGGGTTCCACAGTCGAATTTGTGACAGACCAGATGTCTTGGTCTGTGGGTCCGGAACATCACCAAATGAGTTTACTCTTTACCCGATACCTCTTCTATGCTTCGGACATGCTCTAACTACGAGACTTTATGCTCGATATAACTTTGGACCAGACGGAATGGAAGTCATCGCCCAGCGAGGTAACTGCTTCCACCTGAGGCAGACAGCGCGCGGTAACACAGATATACTGACCAATGATAACAGCAAAAAGAACGTGTGGCAAAAATACCAGCGGAAAAAAATTTTTATGACAGTCGTAACAAGAAACGGACAAACTTTTTTTAATTTCGAGAGCGCCAAATGGAAAAATTTGAGGTCTGCAGGTGGAATGGACTTTTCAGACTGGGGATGTGAGGTTTATGAGTGTTTAGAAAACCAACTTGATGACGAGAGATCTAAATCATGCTATTCGCCAAATTACGCATACGTACAGATCACAGAGTTCAATCGGAACTTCAGCTCTAGTTTATCTGATGCACAAGAAGTTCGAAGCAACAGTGATAGTTGCATTGATAACAACAATATAAGCATCTCAGTTCCACACAATCCAGAAGAAAAGCCCTTGGCAAGTTTAAATGTCCAGCTGTGCTCCTGTTTGAAAGCTTTGGCAGTCCTGAGATCGGTGAACCTTTGGCAAGTTTTAGTGGACAAATCTGCGTTGGTGGACGGACGCTGCGGCTCTAGGTTGGCTGCGCAACCTCAAGACCAGTTGGTTTTCTCAAGAATAGAGGCTGACGGGAACGGCAGTCGGAACTGGAATGACACAGCTTTGCCCGGGGCAAGCGCTATAGGAGACACCAGATTGGACACAGCTCAAGCAGGAAGTGTCTATAGCGTCAGCTTTCTCTCACACCAACTACCGTTTTTATGGAACAATTATCGTAACGAATGCACAGAGGAGGAGTATAGAAACGTGGAGATCTGCTTGTCTAATACAGTTTTGAGAGATTTGGAGACAATTTGCTTTACGTTGCAAGATACGTCGCCTGAGATTGTGGACTCCTGCGTTCGTGGCTTGTATAACATGGAAATAAGACATTCCTTGAGATACGACTGTTTGCTATCGCTGCTTATAGTCTATGCGTTAAACCTAATCATCACATTTATAGAGTAGAGATGGGCACACTTAAGAATTTCTTTTCAAGTGATAAAACACCAGTTTATTGACACAGCGGATAGAAGCTGGTGTTAAAGAGAGGAAAAAGCATGTTCTGTTATTTTCTGTTTGTTTCAAACCCATTTTTAAAAATGGATATACTTCGTAAAATTATGAAGACAATGATAGTTTTGTATATGTACAGCTTTATAATCTAATGCTCTATGGGTACACGTGGACGGGAAAAGAAAATCTTTTGGACAGTCTGATCTAAATTTATTTTCGAAGGTTTCTGTTTTCAGAGTGGTAAAGGAAATTTAATCACTTAACAACAGAACTATATTGATCCAAAGAACGGTTTATCTGATTCATGCCAAGATTAAGGCATTTTTAAATTAAGAGAGCAGAGCGAGGGAGGAAGTGGCGGTTGGCTTTTAAATTTTGTGTGAACCGCACTTTTTGAAGAAAAAAATATGAAGGCTACTTTAAAACTTACCTACTAAGTTCTTTGTTCGCTTGTGTGCACAAAGATTTATACATTCGTTAAACATTTTAAACTTGAAGAATTAAAAAAAAAAGAAATATTCGGGTTCCTTTTGAAAAACCCATAACGTTTATAAAGAGCATAAAAATAGGAATCGTCGTTTGCGATAGCAGGTTTAAAAATATATAGACTAGGAATCTAAAGTTTGAATTTCAAAATGGAAATTTCAAGTAAAATTTCTTCTTTTCAAGAACAATTTGAGACATGAGTAAAGTTTCCTAAAAATTTGAACACTGAGAAAACCTAGTAACGGTCAAATTAATTTTTATGTGAGGAGCGTGTGAAAGAGGGGGATGGCCAATCCTATAAGATGTCCATGTTTTCTCGGTTTATCTTTTCCACATTGTTCCAAAGTTTTTGATGTCTAGTCGTAATTCATAACACAAATTCTGAAATGTTCATTTTTATGGGCGTGAATGAAATGAAAAGTTGTAATAATACAACTTTTGTAACAGTCAGTTTTTCCTATTTCTCAATGTATTAGTAACTTCAACAAGTTGTAACCATCCTTTATTGTTTTGATCTTATTTTCATTGTATATGAACTTCAACAAGTTGTAATTTTCTATAATTTTTTTCTTTTTTTTCTCAGTGAATTGAAACTGACACAAAATGTAACCTTGAAGATCATTTTCCTTCTTTCTCTGTGTTGGGACTTTAAAATTTTGTAACCATACGTTTTTTTTTTCTTTTAACAGTGTATTTGGGACTCCAACAAGTTGTTACTTTCAATATTCTTTTTTTTTTTTAGTGCATTTAGGACTTCAATAAGTTCTAACTTTCAGTTTTTTCTTGTTTGTCAGTGTATTTGCGACTTGGAGTAATACTTTCAAAGCGAATTGAATTTCCTTTTTTTCACTATTTTCACTTAAATATGGAAGTCAATAAAAAGAGCCAACTGTTTATATTTATAAAAATGAAGTGCTTCAACAGCGGCCCACTAAAACGACATTTGCTTCCAGTTAATAAGAAGTCTTGGGTTATAACGCATCCCTGAAGAACTTTTATCCACGTAAATTTTCTCAAGTTAAGATTGTGATAGTGACTATGGCTGTGTTCAGGAAGAAAAGTAAGATCACATTGCAAAGAAAATCTAAGTCCACAGATCCTTTTAAACATCATTTTCTTGGAATTGCTATGAAACAGAAGAATGACGTTTTCGAAGATTCACGATTTTTCAGGTATTATTTAGTATGACTGGAATTTGCACATCCAGGAACATGAAGAAATAAGATCAGCCAGAACCAAATGTTTTAGCTGTTTAAAACCTTTCCCCACACGCTTGAGACTGGTGGCAAACGATGATAAAATACTGGAAAGTATTTTAGCCTATGCTTGAAGATTTTAACACAAGAGGCTACACTGTCATTTAAATTTAATTTCAAATATTGATTTTTTTCCTATTATTAGCATTTTAAACAATTATTTTCCGATTCCTTTTTACTCTCCAGAGTTTTAAAAAGCTTAATCAGGAACCTTCCTGCTGAGAATAAAGTACCAAACAATTTGTGAGAACAGGAAGGCGATAATTCGTTAAATTATAAAAAAACAGAACTGGAGCAAGATGTTGATTGTGACACCCAGCTTCCTGTTGACAACAATAGCCCTACAGCAGCTCCAGTGGTGCCACCAGACGAGAGCGCTGGTCGACTCCAATGAGGTACAACCTCATCTCTCCCTCGAATCAAATGCCGAGTCAACGAGTGGAGATGGCCCAGATCCCAGAGACCAATCGGAGGAGTCCATAATTCTTCCGTGGTATTTAAATGATTTGGCAGGGTTAAAAGAAAGTCTTTATTGGTCAAATCGATCTTTTTCTCAGTTTCTTGACTTTAAAACAATGTTATATGCGATCAAAGAAATTATGGACCCACCTATAATAGTCTCTGAGTTTGGAAAAATTCCAGTTTTAAATTTCTCTTACGAGATGGTCTTTGGGCCTGAGATAAAAGCCTTTTCCTCTGAGCTCGACGTATGTTCCCAGCCCGATATTCTGAAGAGGATCAGCTGCCGAGACAGGTGTGGTCAGCAACCTGAGTCCTTGAAAGTCCAAGCACAGTGTGGCTGTGACCAGGACTGCTTTATAAACGACGACTGCTGTGAGGACCTGAACAAGTTCTGTATTGAAATATTTGTGCAGGCAACTACTAAGTTTTACCAAAATTATTTGAAATACTATTTTCCTGCATGTTATGGATATGAAATTTCAATCCTCTTTAACATATATGAATCAGAACGGTTATATCCATCTGCTGGACCAAGAGTTTTCGAAATAAACTGTTATTCTGAGATCTACAAAGAGGAAGCTCTTAAAAACATCAACTTGGCAATGGTACCCGCCGGTTGCACTTTTACCAATGTAACAATAGATAAAGGGTTCCACAGTCGAATTTGTGACAGACCAGATGTCTTGGTTTGTGGGTCCGGAACATCACCAAATGAGTTTACTCTTTACCCGATACCTCTTCTATGCTTCGGACATGCTATAACTACGAGACTTTATGCTCGATATAACTTTGGACCAGACGGAATGGAAATCATCGCGCAGCGAGGTAACTGCTTCCACCTGAGGCAGACAGCGCGCGGTAACACAGATATACTGACCAATGATAACAGCAAAAAGAACGTGTGGCAAAAATCGCAGCGGAAAAAAATTTTAATGACCGTCGTAACAAGAAACGGACAAACTTTTTTTAATTTCGAGAGCGCCAAATGGAAAAATTTGAGGTCTGCAGGTGGAATGGACTTTTCAGACTGGGGATGTGAGGTTTATGAGTGTTCAGAAAACCAACTTAATGACGAGAGATCTAAATCATGCTATTCGCCAAATTACGCATACGTTAAGATCACAGAGTTCAATCGGAACTTCAGCTCTAGTTTATCTGATGCACAAGAAGTTCGAAGCAACAGTGATAGTTGCATTGATAACAACAATATAAGCATCTCAGTTCCACACAATCCAGAAGAAAAGCCCTTGGCAAGTTTAAATGTCCAGCTGTGCTCCTGTTTGAAAGCTTTGGCAGTCCTGAGATCGGTGAACCTTTGGCAAGTTTTAGTGGACAAATCTGCGTTGGTGGACGGACGCTGCGGCTCTAGGTTGGCTGCGCAACCTCAAGACCAGTTGGTTTTCTCAAGAATAGAGGCTGACGGGAACGGCAGTCGGAACTGGAATGACACAGCTTTGCCCGGGGCAAGATTGGACACAGCTCAAGCAGGAAGTGTCTATAGCGTCAGCTTTCTCTCACACCAACTACCGTTTTTATGGAACAATTATCGTAACGAATGCACAGAGGAGGAGTATAGAAACGTGGAGATCTGCTTGTCTAATACAGTTTTGAGAGATTTGGAGACAATTTGCTTTACGTTGCAAGATACGTCGCCTGAGATTGTGGACTCCTGCGTTCGTGGCTTGTATAACATGGAAATAAGACATTCCTTGAGATACGACTGTTTGCTATCGCTGCTTATAGTCTATGCGTTAAACCTAATCATCACATTTATAGAGTAGAGATGGGCACACTTAAGAATTTCTTTTCAAGTGATAAAACACCAGTTTATTGACACAGCGGATAGAAGCTGGTGTTAAAGAGAGGAAAAAGCATGTTCTGTTATTTTCTGTTTGTTTCAAACCCATTTTTAAAAATGGATATACTTCGTAAAATTATGAAGACAATGATAGTTTTGTATATGTACAGCTTTATAATCTAATGCTCTATGGGTACACGTGGACGGGAAAAGAAAATCTTTTGGACAGTCTGATCTAAATTTATTTTCGAAGGTTTCTGTTTTCAGAGAGGTAAAGGAAATTTAATCACTTAACAACAGAACTATATTGATCTAAAGAACGGTTTATCTGATTCATGCCAAGATTAAGGCATTTTTAAATTAAGAGAGCAGAGCGAGGGAGGAAGTGGCGGTTGGCTGGAAAATTTTGTGTGAACCGTACTTTTTGAAGAAAAAAATATGAAGGCTACTTTAAAACTTACCTAGTAAGTTGTTTGTAGAATTTATACATTCGTTAATCATTTTAAATTTGAAGAATTAAAAAAGAAAAAATTCAGTTTCCCTTTGAAAAACTAATAACGTTTATAAAGAGCATAAAAATAGGAATCGTCATTTGAGACAGCATTTTTAAAAATGTAGACTAGGAATCTGAAGTTTCAATTTAAAATTGGAAATTTCATGTAAAATTTTTTCTTTTTAAGTAACGATTGAGATATGCCTAAAGTTTCCTAAAAATTTGAACACTTTGAAAAACGAGGCTATTTTAAAAATTACCTACCAAGTTCTTCGTTCGCTTGTGTGCACAAAAATTTATACATTCGTTAAACATTTTAAACTTGAACTTGAAGAATTAAAAAAAGAAAAGAAATATTCGGGTTCTTTTTGAAAAACCCATAACGTTTATAAAGAGCATAAAAACAGGAATCGTCATTTGCGATAGCAGGTTTAAAAATATATAAACTAGGAATCTCAAGTTTCAATTTCAAAATGGAAATTTGCAGTAAAATTTCTTCTTTTTAAGTAACAATTGAGACATGAGTAAAGTTTCCTAAAAATTTGAGCACTGAGAAAAACTAGTAACGGTCAAACTAATTTTTATGTGAGGAGCGTGTGAAAAGGGGGGGATGGCCAATCCTATAAGATGTCCATGTTACCTCTGTTTATCTTTTCCACATTGTCCCAAAGTTTTTGATTTCTAGTCGTAATTCATAACACAAATTCTGAAGTGTTAATTTTTATGGGCGTGAATGAAATGAAAAGTTGTGATAATACTACTTTTGTAACATTCAGTTTTTCCTATTTCTCAATGTATATGTGACTTCAACAAGTTGTAACCATCCTTTATTGTTTTGATCTTATTTTCATTGTATTTGGGCTTCAAAAAGTTGTAATTTTCAATAATTTTTTTTCTTATTTCTCAGTGAATTGGAACTGACACAAAAATTAACCTTCAAGATTTTTTTCCTTCTTTGTCTGTGTATTTGAGACTTAAAAAGTTTCAAGCCATACTTTTTTTTTTTTGCTTTTTCCAGTGTGTTTGGGACTCCAACAAGTTGTAGCCTTCAGTTTTTTTTCTTGTTTGTCAGTGTATTTTTGCGACTTGGTGTAATACTTTCATAGCGAATTAAGTTTCCTTTTTTCACTATTTTCACTTAGATCTGGGAGTAAATAAAAAGAGCAAACTGTTTATATATATATATATATATATAAATGAAGTACTTCAATAGTGGCCGACTAAAACGGCATTTGGTCATATAAATATTTCAAGACACTTTCTTAAATGTAAAAAAAATATTAATTTGATCATGTGATTAATAATAGCCATTATCTTGTTCGTTTCAATTTCATTGCAGCTTCATAAATAAAATATTCTTTACCGTGAATTGGTGCAGATTCAAACTATCTGCCCAAAGCAAAAGGCAGAAAAAAACATCTTGTCATTTTCCTCCGTTGTTTATCATCCAAGGCAAAATGTAAAAAAAAATTTCCCTCTGCAGTTTATCATCAAGCTTCTCATCAGAATAATCAGAAGTGAGGCTAAAAATACCCATAACTTGATGTAGTATTTGCTGTAGAGAAGAGATGATACCAGTCTGGTCTTTGACTGGGTCTGAACCATCAGTAATATATTACTGTGTAATTTTTGGTTAATTGAATATTCTTACTTCAAGTATGGAACGTTTTTAAATTGAAAGAACACGATGTGTCACTTGTATTCTTTAATTATAACTTTATGAGCACACACTTGAATGTGTCTAGAAGTAAGAGATTTCTCTGGAACCTTATTAAAATGCAAGTATACAGCGGGCTAATGCTATCCTCCCTTGAATCCACATTGTATAAGGCATTTTTGTAAATGTTTTGCTTTTTGAAAACTTTTTATAAATAAATTTATAAACCGTAAATTTGTGATTCCCTTTACATCGAGCTAATGATATCTTTACTCGTATCCACATTGTATGAGATCTTTTTTGTAATTGTTTTATTTTTTTTAGCTTTTTGTACTTTTTAGTGTCTCTCTGCCTGTAACATCTTTTGTATATTTTTGGATATACCACATCACTACAGTAATCTCGATAAAGTTTATAGAATCAGTTTAGAAACTGAAGTAAACTGTTTTGCTGAGGATGAAGTTAATATAATTTATTATTCCATATTCCGTGTTAGATGTATGATAAAAATTATTGTACTCTAGGATTCAATGAAATATTTCATCTTGCACCCACTCTCAAATATTAGTTATAGAGTTTGTCTTAGGAAGTAAAGTACCAACATATCCTCTCCCCAAAAAACTAATGGAATTTTTAAAAATCTGTTTCATTTGCACGGTTCATAAAAAAAATGTTCTATTTCTCGTAAACCATGTCTCAGACATTCATGGAAGAAAGCAACAAAATCAAACATGGATTTATTCCTTCTTTGATACAAAGGTTTAACAACACTGCAATATTGATAAAAAAAAGTGTTCTATATTATAGAGCAACAATTAAAAAAAAACTAAATATGTGAGAAAAGATAAAGTACTGGGAGATTAACCAACCAAAAAAACAAAAAAAAACAAACCCAAAACGGGATCTGCAAAGGCACACTGGCTGTCCAGTCCGAGCCGCCATCTCCCGTGTGTGTAACTGCTGGTGACTATCCTGAACCAGCCAGCCTCGCCCCACGGCGTCCCCCAGGAGTTACGGACGGTCCAGAACTCGACGCCACTCTCGATACCCCAGCCGGCCACAGAGACGATGTGGTTGATGGACACAAACTCTCTGTGCTCCTTGTAGACTCCGCCGGTGTAGTTGTGGAACTGAGTTGTTGCGTCGATTCCACACGAGACGGGCACGTTCTTGAAGATCTCCGCCTTTATGTTTGCCTTGCCTTTTATCCCGCCAAAGTCTCCGACCTTCCACAGCCTGTAGTTGCTGATCACGTGACATGAGCCGTCGCTATTGTAAGTTTTGCACCGTGTATCGGAGGTGCACCTCTTGTTGATTCTATTTCTTCTTCTTCTTCTTCTTCTTCTTCTTCTTCTTCTTCTTCTTCTTCTTCTTCTTCTTCTACTACTACTACTTCTGCTACTATTACTACTACTACTACTACTGTTACTACTGTAACTACTACTAGTACTACTACTCCTAGTACTACTACTACTACTACTACTACTACTACTACTACTACTACTACTACTACTACTACTACTACTACTACTACTACTACTACTACTACTACTACTACTACTACTACTACTACTACTACTACTACTACTACTACTACTACTACTATACTACTACTATTAGGTTTTTAAAAAGCAGAATCAATTATTTTTCTTATTTTCTTGATTTTTCTCTCTGTCTCTGTCTCTCTCTCTCTGTCTATGTCTATCTCTCTCTCTCCCTCTCTCTCTCTTTCTCTCTGTCTATCTCTCTCTTAATTTTTCATTTTTTTCTCTCTTTTTTATTTCTCTTTCTCTCGTTCTCTCCCTCTTAATTCTAAGAATCTTAGTTTCTCTCACCCCAATTAGTTATTCTTTACCGCTTTCTCCGTGTGACTCCCTAATAATACTCTTTCAATCCCTCGCCCTCTTTATCTCTATACCTTGCTCACATTTTTTGTTCTCTATTCTTCTGATTTTCTTTCGTACCTCAATCTCTCTCTCTCTCTCTCTGTTTCCCTCTCTCTCACCTCTTCTCTTCTTGCTCTCTAATCATTTTAATCAGACACTGCTGTCTATGTTTCTTGTTTCATTTCCAGTCTCCAGCGTCTTGTCCACAGTTTGTTTCTAGTTATCCGTTCCGGCCTGGGTTTCACCATCTACTGGGGCACGACTCTGACTGAAGACACAATTTAAAAGTTCAACAAACTGAGACGCACATAAATGTTTGATTGTTACATTCCATATGAAATATTTAATCCGTACTCATAAAACTATAAAAATGGTTGATTCGTTAACGGAATTTTACACTCTCCTCATTAATTTCTGATCCACTCTGAACGGGGAAAATTACCAAACGATAACTTTATTCGAGAACATTATCGGAAGAAACTTATTGAGTTGTGCCGATAAGCCTTCATTCATAGTTTTGCTACAGGTCTACGTTAACGAAAACTTTGTAATGTTTACACGATAACGAAAAACAATGAGAATTACTACGTATTAAAACTTATGTATGGTAGTGATGGAGAACATAGTAATTAAGTCTAAAGTTTGCGGCATTGCACTGTTCGTACATGATAGTAAAGCTAGAGTGTTGCAAGAAACTGATCAACTCCTCCAGATCTTAGTGTTAATGAAATACTATATCTCGTCCATCACGTTAACGAGATCTTAGTGTTAATGAAATACTATATCTCGTCCATCACGTTAACGAGATCTTAGTGTTAATGAAATACTATAACTCCTCCATCACGTTAACGAGATCTTAGTGTCAATGAAATACTATAACTCCTCCATCACGTTAACGAGATCTTAGTGTTAATGAAATACTATAACTCACGCGATGGTGTTTGTTTCATCAGCCACCCGTCTCGAACCTATTAAGAAAACAGGAACACAACGTTTTTGTTTTTTTTTTAAATTAGATCTTAACAAGATATAAATATCCAGCACACAATGGGAGTAAGTTATCTGTTAGTGGATGCTCCATTTAAAGCACATTTTTTTTCAGGATTATGACAAAATCATGACCAGTTTAGAAGTTAGATACTACTTTAAAATAAAAATTTGTAACGATCTCTCGTTTTTTTATTGTTGTTGTTGTTGTTGTTGTTGTTTTTATTATCTTTGTCGCGAGTTCTCTCTCGATCGTTGAAATTCACCTTGAGTATCACACGATGTTTTCTATGTCGATGTATATTTCATCTGTTTGTGTCGCTTGTTCCTTGTGTCTGATCTTTTCTTTAGTTCTGCCATACTCTCTAAACCTGACTTCAACGATTGCTTATCAGAATTTATCTGATTTCATCTATGCACTTTCCATGTGTATGCATACTCCCCACTACCACCCCCACCCCACACACACACTTCCCATAGTTTCAAGTATAAATCAGGGCAAAAATGTCAACATTATTAAATCTGTGTGCAGGTTTCACTGCGAAAAACGTACCATACTTTTGGTAGTATATGAGACTAACTCCTGCAGCTACTACCAACAGAGCGCCAAGTCCAGCAAAGATGATTGCGTTGGAAATATACTCAGTGCCACTACGACTAGCTTTAGGGGTAAGAGGAAGAAACATCAGCTATTCATTTATCAGTTTAAATCATCTAAATGAAAGCACGACATCTTTAATCCGTATCCAGAAAACTATACTACCTGTATAATATCTGTATAAAGTAAACTCAGAACTTTTTTAAACCGAGAAGCTTTTCAATAAATCAAATTCATTTCCAATTTTCATTATTTCTTCGTCTTATTTTTATTCATTATGAAAATGTTTGAATAAAATGAAAAAAAAAATGTAAAACTAGAGTTTTGTAATAACAGTATTTGATTTATATTTCTCAAGTTTTTTTTTCGAACTTTTTTTTTTATTAGGAATTTGTCTCTGTTTTCAGTTTAAAATTAGGTTATCTCAAAGTTTATAAACAGACACTTTAAAAAATATTTGCCTTAAAATAACATTAGTTTCTTTTCAATTAAATATTTTGCTTGCCACTCATTACAATCTTAATATAAATACGCCGTGCTGTATTTTCGTTGGTATTAAAAAAAAAAAAACCAAGACCAATAGTTCTTATTACCGAGATATAAAGATTTCACGTAACGATGAGAAATGTGGCACTTCAAAAGTTTTAGACTTTCATGATAATAAAAACAATCAACATTCCTATAATCGAAAAATATTATTACTGATATTTCTTACATAGCTTAGCGTTTACCTTAAATCTGCAGAAACTTTATGATTTGGCGAGACAGCGTTATTCATCACGCTTTGCGCGTTAACTTTCTAACTTACAAGTTTCCAAAAAGTTTGACGAAACGTTTTTTTTTATACTATCCCATATTAAATCATGCGAAAATTAAAAAAAAAATTGTTACTCAAATCATTCTAACACGTGAACCTGGCATACACTTTCTAACTTACAAGGCTTTCAAAAAGCATAGCTAAGTTTGACGAAACTTTTTTTTATATCATCCCATATTAAATCATTTGAGAATTAAGAAATATGTTACTCAAATCATTCTAACACTTGACCATGGCATAAACTTGCATACTTACAAGGCTTTCAAAAAGCATAGCTAAGTTTGATGACATTTTTTTTATATCATCCCATTATAAATCATGTGAGAATTAAGAAAATTGTTACTCAAGTCATTCTAACACGTGAACATGGCATACACTTTCTAACTTACAAGGCTTTCAAAAGCATAGCTAAGTTTGACGAAACTTTTTTTTTATATCATCCCATATTAAATCATGTGAGAATTAAGAAAATTGGTCTTCAAGTCATTCTCATTACTCAGTCCGATGTAACTAAAACCTAAGGTGAGCAGCGCTCAAAAAGAAAAATCAAATTAGCTTCCTTAAAGCTCTAAATGAGTTTTTTTTTTCATGGACAGAGGCGACAGGTCAACTGAAAAAAAAAATATTTTTTTTTCATAAATAAGAAATATAACAAGATGGAGAGATTAGCAGGACTGCATCAACATCTGATGCTGTAGGTTTAAGAGAACTATGCGTTCCAGTCGTACTCTACTGATCCAAAACTGTCGATTTTAACCAAAATGGGGTTTTAGCTCTTGGGGGGCAAAAGTTTTCGCAATGCAGGACACATATTATTCTATTATAGAACCCGCACTCAAACATTCTATGCATAGGAAATAGAAATATACCTTGGATCTACATGAGCCTTCAAGGTTCTATCACTAAAAGTTGAAAGGTTTTATCCAGTGAACTTACGTTCAAATTAAAACTCCTTCTAATTAAAGCAGGCCAAACCTCTTATCTCCGGAAAGAAGTAGTCGTCCGAGCGAAGATCGGGTCTGCCAGGCCAGAGTAAGTAAACGGTCGCCTTACTGGTATCGACAGCAGCTGTTTTGGTGTAGCTGAGCCAGTATTTGGTCGAGGTTTTCATCTCACAGGAGCAAGCGTCACGGACTCCTGTTCGCTTTCTGCATGATCCGGTGGCGGGGTCAAAACCCGAGCACGCCTGAGATGGTGTGGAATGTTTCAGCTACTAGTGCTAGCTTTTAAGAGGTACATGACATTTTCATTTGGATACATGTGACACTAGCTGAGACTTTTTTGCGGCGTTAGGAGACATTGACATTTATGAAACCATTGGAAAGGAACTAAGTTTTAATGTGATGGCAATTTTTCTTAATTATCTTAACTCCAAATGGAGTTACAGTTGTGGAAAAATCTTTATCAAGAGAGTATCAGATTAAAAAAAAAAAGATAGACTAATGTTGTTAAAATTCGAGGACATAAAGTCGCATAAAACTCTTAGCAACGGCTGTGTTAAGGTTCTATTTTTGCTCTAATCCGACGAGTATTTTTTCTGCCAAGTTCCTTCCGTTTGAAAATGTTTTGTGTGAAAGTTTTTTAAAACATTAACAAGTCCGTAGCGTCACTCCACACGCCAGAAGACGTACTTTGTACGTACGGAAGCAGAGATTAGGAAAGGCAGAGAGAGAGAGAGAGGGAGAGGGAGAGAGAGAGAGAAGGAAAGAGAAAGAAAGAGAGAGATAGAGAAAGAGAGAGGGAAAGAGAGAGAAAGAGAGAGAGAAAGAGAGAGAAAGAGAGAGAGAAAGAGAGAGAGAAAGGAGAGAGAAAGAGAGAGATAGAGAAAGAGAGAGAGAAAGAGAGAGAAAGAGAGAGAGAAAGGAGAGAGAAAGAGAGAGAGAAGGAAAGAGAGAGAAAGTTAGAGAGAAGGAGAGAGAGAAAGAAAGAGAGAGAAAAAGACAAAGAGAGAGAAGGACTGAAAGAGGGAGAGAGAGAAAGAGAGAGAGGGGGAGAAAGAGAGAGAGAAGGAGAGGGAGGGAGAGAAAGAGAGAGAGAGAGTAAGAGAGAGATAGAGAGAGAGACGTTTTGTTGTATTGCCTTCATTTTTTATATTCGTTTAAAAAAATGTAAACGTTATTTTTAATCAGCTTTGAAAAAAGCAGACACATTGTAAAGGTCGAAGTTTTACATGGATAAAAAGAATAAGCCAGCGTATACAAGATCTTTTTAGGCTTGTTGTGTCTACGTTAGAAACTGTTCTTGATTAAGATTTAATCTATAATTTCTTGATTGTTTCAAATTTAGATATACAAATCTTAGATTAAGGGAAAGCTTTTAATATATTAAAAAGCAAACGGTAGAAAAGACCTGAACCAAAAAAAAAAAAGGAAGAGAAAATTTTTTGATAATGTTGAGGGATTGAAAGAAAGAGAGTGAAAAGGAAAGAGAAATAGATAGAGGGAGAGAGAGAGAGAGAGAGAGAGAGAGAGAGAGAGAGAGAGA
>JAWDGP010005813.1:112500-149560 GCA_033675545.1 Elysia crispata
TATTCAGCCAATAACTGCCATGATAAATCAGTCTCTTCTTTCTGGGATAGTGCCGGTCTCATTCAAACATGCTGTCGTTTTACCTCTGTTAAAAAAGCCAAATTTATCCCCTGAAGAGCTGAGCAATTTTAGACATGTGTCAAATCTCCCTTTCCTTTCCAAGATTTTAGAAAAAGTGGTCCTTTTGCAATTGAAAAAACACTTGACAAAGAACAACCTTTTAGATAACTTTCAGTCTGCATATAGAGAATTTCACAACACAGAAACTGCTCTTCTAAAAGTTCAAAATGACCTCATATGTGCTGCAGACAAAGGCCATACATCTATTCTTGCTTTGTTAGACCTAAGCGCAGCATTTGACACAATTGATCACAGTATTTTGTTAGAAAGATTGTCTAAAACGTTTGGATTATCAGGGGTTGTCTTAAAGTGGTTTTCGTCTTATGTCAGTGGGCGTACTCAGTGTATAACGATAAACAAGCAAACCTCTCCTGCATTTGACCTTAACTATGGAGTTCCCCAAGGATCTGTATTAGGACCTGTCCTCTACACCATATATACAAAACCATTAGGCACACTAATTCAAAGTTTTGATTTATGTTATCACATGTACGCTGACGACACCCAAGTGTACTCCTCTTCGCGTCCAGAAAACTTTACTACCTTAGTAAAGAAATTTGAGAGTTGTATATCACATGTTAAAAATTGGATGATTGTTAACAAACTTAAGATGAATGAAGACAAAACAGAGCTTCTAGCATGTAGCATTGATAGAAAAGCTTCTCCATATGTTGTTGACCACAAGTTGCTGTCAGTTCCATGCAAACCATCAAGAAAAGACGGCCATAGAGCATTTGTACAATGTGCACTAGTTGTCTGGAATGCCCTTCCCCTTTCCATCAGGGAGGCGAGTTTTATAAGTCAGTTTAAGACCCTATTGAAAACCCATTTGTTTACTGCACATGAAGACCTTAATTAGTCTGAGAAATTTGTCTTATTGTCAATGTCTTTACTTATTTTCTTTGTACATGTAACTTATTTATTTTTTCCTCTTCTGTTTGTTTGAATTGTTAATGGACTATGTTTTAGACTATAGACTAGTGTCACTATGTTAAACGTTTGTAAATAGACTATTGTAAAGAGCTTCGAGCCCACAAGTAGGAAGAGGCGCTAGGAAATAACTTCATTATTATTATTATTATTAAGCCATTTAAAAAAGGGGAGAAATTGTAACTCTTTGTTTAAAGCCACTTTTTACTAAATCGAAAACCGACGATACAGATTGTGAAAGTAAAGAGAAGACGAAAGGATTCTATGATCGTAGTAGAAAGAAAGCGGAAATATAGGACGATTTACTCGCCTAGCTATATTACGGCGAGGCTTCCCTTCCTCGTGTGTAACGCACCTTTAGTTTTCTTCATACCACCATTAACTAGGCGCGACTTCAGAACCTCAACTTGGGCACGCCAAAATTGAACTAGGAACTAAGATAGCGACTGAAAATGAGAGCCTTGATAAAAAAAAAGACCATATAGGTTTGTTATATAATAAGTTGTAAGGATTTCTACGGACTTATGATAAAAAAACCTCGTTCACAAACTTTCCACGTGAACCGACGTCTCATACGAGTTACAGGAACTGTCGCCAGGTCTTTTCATATCTCGAGTCCGCAGCAAGGCTGCGATCAAGTATCTGAATCCGGAAATCCCAAATATTCCGGAAAATGTCCGCCCATAAAAAGGGACAATCGAAGTTGTATAAATACTAAAATTACAAATTAGAATACGTGAAATCAAAATAAATTTGTTTCGCAACACACACACACAAACATAAATTTCTAAATATGATGATCTGATATTAAACAGAAAAAATGTTACCCCAGTAGACGATGATAAAGTTTTAATTAGACCTTTGTTTTAAAAATTATAATACAGAGATACTTACCGCAGGCAGCTGAAACAAAGATGTCAAGACAACAGCATAGAGAACTAGCTCGATCACGTCATATTTTATGAAAATTGATAGAGAAAAATTAAAATGCGAATATTTTTTAAGTTAACTTCTATATGGAAGGCGAACATTATAGTATCTAGATTTACAATGTTCTTTTATGGTGAACTATGATGCTGATTTAATAAGAACTATTTCTTGCTCTAGGACATTTAAGTTTAATTTTTGCCTTAAATAAAATCATTCTTTCTCCTGATTTTAACTTGTGAATTCCTGGGCCTTGATTGGACCGTTCTCTGAATTCCTGGGCCTTGATTGGACCGTTCTCTGAATTCCTGGGCCTTGATTGGACCGTTCTCTGAATTCCTGGGCCTTGATTGGACCGTTCTCTGAATTCCTGGGCCTTGATTGGACCGTTCTCTAAAATGATGTTTTTCATGGCAAAGCTCATTTGATCAGAACTGATCGCCATAAGGTATAATTCATAATTCTGTATTAATCTTAATCGTAACAGACTTAAAAAAAAAAAGAACAAAAAACGATGGAAACCTTTCGTGGGTTCCAAACATTAATTTTTTTAAAAATCTAGTTTGACCAAAGAGGCGTAAGAATCACAAATGTGCCTTACAGATTCAACCTATTGTAAGTGGATGTTACCTCAAAAACTACTGGACAATAAAGTTGGGAGATTTGCCAAGCGAACATTTATATAAATATAAATACGTGCGTTTCATTTTTATGAGCTGTCCTCGTTGTATTGTTTTAAGAACTTGAAGGAATAACTACACTTAAACGCAGTTAACTATTTAAGGGGGTTCGATTATTGATGAAACTAGATAAGACACAAAGCTTTAAGCAAATGAATATTGCAGTCGTTTGAATCCTCCCATAAAAGGCATTACAAAACTCACTATTCCTATCAATCAATAAAAGGTGACGGTCAACTTGCAAAAAGTTAAACGGCAAAGATATACTTTTTTTCCTTAAATAGTAGGCGCTTATTGAAATGTAAAAAAAAATTCTTTCAGAAAACCGACTTTACGTAAGCGTTTGACATACCTCTTATTTCAGGAATGTAATGTGATTCACTAACTAAGTTAGTTCGACCTGGCCACACCATCCAAACACGTTGGTTGCTGTAGATTCGGTCTGCGGTCATGTTGTAGGTAAACCTATAAACACTGAGGGTTTGGACTTCTAAACATGAACACGCATTAGGTTCGCCCCGTCGATCTATGCAATCACCATAGTCAAAACCAGTGCAAGGCTGAAAACCAAATTATTACCGACTATTATGATTTTTCTCAGCTGTTTCTTTTCATGAGGTTTGTCTAATTGTCACAAAGAAAAAAAAGGGAAGGAATATAAAGATTATAGAGTGCAAAAACAATTTTTTATGCAATAAGTTAATTCATATCCATTCAGATTTGAAAAAAAAAACCAACAGACTCTTTAAAAAGCAGAGAAAAAATTCTGATATTAAAAATCCGATAGCATTTTTCTGCTACAAAAAATATTTTGTTAGTCTTTAAAAATGCACAACCTTTTTCATTTTTTTTTATTTTAACATAATTAATTAAATCATAATACTCGATAAAACTTATTTATTTGTAATATTTTGAAAATTAATGAATCATGAATTCTTCTATGTTGGTGTGAATTAATTGAAAAAAAAAATGTTACAAACGTGAAAACGGAAAGAAGTTAGATAATCTCAAATCGATTAGTAGCCAATCATGTAACGAAGAAAAAGACTGGTTCTTTACAGACACATATTACTCGTAAGTCGATATTTGTATTTTTCAATATCAAAGTAAGTTATTCTGGAGGGCTTATATCATTGAAAGTTTATGTAAATTTAAATCGACCAATCATTACTAAAGAGATGAATAAAAAAATTAGGAAAGTAAATTAGGAAGAGAGAAAGACACTTAGCGAAAGAAAAATAGATGGAAGGAATAGATATGGAAAGAAATATTAACTAAAAGTAAAATGAAACTTACGCTGATAGAAAAGCTATTTGTTGTCCATGTGGAATAAAACTTTGGTCCATTTAAAAGAAGATTTGACAAATAGAAAGAGTCATTGATATTTGCCTCGAACTCAAAAGTTAAAAAATCTTTCCCTTCCACAAGATAATCATCGCTACAGCTGGTGGTCATTTCAAAGTTTGATGGAGTAAGAGTTGAGTTACCTGAGGAAAAAAAATATACACACAAAAAACCCCGTTAGCATGACAGGTTACAACTGTCGAAATAAGTCACTCAATAAAGTGAGTTTCGTGGTCAACTCAATACTCAACTAGTAAATAAAAATCATGGAGCTTTCAAGAAACTAGAATTTGTTTAATGGTTATGAAACTAAAGTATTAATCAATGAAATTAGATATTGTTAGAAACAGAAAAAAAAAAGTTGAAAGTTGAAAAATATAAGTCAAGACAACATTTTCTTCTTTTTTTAATTGAAAATTGCTGAGGATTTTTAAAGTTATTTAGAGAAAACAAAACGCTGAAAAAAACGTTTTATAACATCAAATTTTTCAAACAGTTCGAAAATATTTTTTTATCAAGAAGGAAAATGGAAGCTCTTTATCAGCTTTATTTATACTGCTTTATATTATCTAAAAATATTTTGTCCCCGTGCTGCTTCTATAAACTAAATCTACTTTGGACTAGACTGTATCGGATAAGAAACGAAGTTAAAGATATCGAATAATTTTTTGTTTAACGCTTTGTTGATAATTTGACACTTTACAAAAAATGTTAAATTTTTGTTTTCTAAATATAGATTTGCACAAGTCCTGAGGAATCTGTAGAAGAAATATATTTTTTGTTCACATTAATGCGCCATCGGCTATTATATAATTATTTTAAGAAAGAAAACCTTTATCATGTAACTTCTACATAAAAATTTTAAGACAACTCTTAAAAGTTTTACATTCATTGTCGCTATGAAGAAAAAGACTGACCAGGTTAAGCCTTTTTTTTCCGAACCAACAGTAGCTTCATAAACTTTCTATCTTTTGGAAAGATAAAAAATTGTGCAAATCACTCATTGCAGTTATCTCTAGTTTTAAATATCAATAAGATTTTCTATGGAATAACAACAGCATGATATTAACATCAATAGAAACAATCTACATACTTGAGGCCGGCCGCAAGAAAAGAAGTAGCAGAGAAAGCACAATAGTCCAGGACATGGTAAAGCTCTACACGGGTCCGTGGAGGACAATTCGGAGTCTTGGTGGTAATTACTCTGTTTGCGAACAATTTTATAGCTGTAAGAGAAAAAAAAGATTGGTGTTCAAATAATGATTATTTCATCTTAAAGTAAAGAGAGTTATTTCGCTTGTAAATGGTATAAAATCATGGTCAAATTTAGGTGCAAATCTCAATCATCGAGAGGCACGATAGTCTCAATCATCGGGGGATACGATGGTCTCCATCATCGGGAAACACGATAGTCTCAATCATCTGGAGATACGATAGTCTCATCATCTGGAGACATGATAGTCTCCATCATCTGGAGACACGGTAGTCTCCATCATCTGGAGACACGATAGTCTCAACCATCCGGAGACGCGATAGTCTCAATCGTCGGGAAACACGATAGTCTCAATCGTCGGGAAACACCATAGTCTCAATCATCTGGAGACAAAAAAATATCAAATATCTGGATACTCGACAGGCTCCATCATCGGGAAACACGATAGTCTCAATCATCCGGAGAAAGTATAGTCTCAATCATCGGGAAACAAAATCGTCCCAATAATTGGGAGATACAATAGTCTAAATCTTAGGTACATGAACATGATGATTTCACTCATTGGTGTACACTATAGTCACGATCATCAAGAGTCACGATAGTCTCAATTATCGAGGGAAACGATGGTCTCAGCCATCAGGACACGTATATTCCACTCTCAATCATGGGGAGATACGATAGACTCAATCATCGGAGACACGATAGTCTCAATCATCGAAGACATGATAGTCTCAATCATCGGAGAAACGATAAACTCAATCATCGGAGACAAGATAGTTTTAATCATCAGAGACAAAATAGTCGCAATCATCAGTAGAAACGATGGTCTCAATTATCGGGAGACACGATGGTTTCATTCATCAGGAGACACGATAGTCTCAATCATGGACAGACGCGTCATTCTCAATCATCGGGAGACACGACAGTCTCAATCATCGGAGACACGATTATCTCAATCATCGGGTCACACGGAAGTCTCAATCATCGGGGGAAACGAGGGTCTCCATCATCGGTAGACACGATAGCCTCAATCATCAGGAGACACGATAGTCTCAATCATCGGCAGACGCGATACTCTCAATTAACTGGGGATCAATTAGAGACATGACCGTCTCAATCATCGGGACGCACGGCTGTCTCAATCATCGGAGACACGATAGTCTCAATCATCGGTGGAATTGATGGTTTCAATCATCTGGAGACACCACAGTCTCAATCATTGATAAAACGATAGTCTCAATCATCGAGACGCTTACCGGTCTCATTCATCGAAAGACACGATAGTCTCAATGATTGGGAGAAAATACAGTGTCAGTATTCTTGAGTCAGTATGGTCTCTATCATCGGTACACATGCATGCAAATCTTAATCATCGGGAGACACGATAGTCTGAATCATCGGGAGATACGAGAGCCTCAATCATTGGAGACATGATAGCCTCAATCATCGGGAGACATGACATTCTCAATCATCGGGAGACATGACAGTCTCAATCATCGGGAGGCATGACAGACTCAATCATCGGGAGACATGACAGTCTCAATCATCGGGAGACATGATAGTCTCAATCATCGGGAGACATGACAGTCTCAATCATCGGGAGACATGACAGTCTCAATCATCGGGAGACATGACAGTCTCAATCATCGTGAGACACGACAGTCTCAATCATTTTTTTAATAATTTTTTTTTAAAGTTTTGCTTTGGCTATATCTGTTTGTCTTAAAGTACTCTACCTGTTTACCTTTAATTTGGCGTCCTTTTTTAAGAAGTTTCCTATTTTTGAGAAGTGCTACATTATTGTTCATGAAACTGGACTTCTTTGATTCAGTTAGCTACATTCCATTTTAGGAAAGCTACATTAATTACAATCATTTAGCACAAAAATAGGCTGGGATTTAAAAAGAAATATATCTAGTGTGTATACTTGTACAATTTTTCTATTATCTATATGTGAAGTAATATTTAAAACTTGCCTATTATGAACTCCATATTGTTTCTTTATCAATATAGAGCAGTAATAACATATTAATACACATAGCGTCGATATAAATAACGTAGATGGCTGCTCTCTCTCTTTCTCTCTAAGAGAGAGAGAGAGAGAGAAAGAGAGAGAGAGAGAGAGAGAGAGAGAGAGAGAGAGAGAGAGAGAGAGAGAGAGAGAGAGAGAGAGAGAGAGAGAGAGAGACAGACAGACAGACAGACAGACAGACAGACAGACAGAGAGCATGCAAAGAGTTCATGTGAGACTACAACAGACAAAAAAGTTAGTTCATGATGATCGTAAAATTCCTTTATTTTTTTGTCTACCACCTTGGTCTTTAAATAACAAGATCACTAGGTCTAGATCTAGACCAATCTCTTTAAATAAAAAGATCACTAGGTCTAGATCTAGACCAATCTCTTTAAATAACAAGACCACTAGGTCTAGATCTAGACCAATCTCTTTAAATAACAAAACCACTAGGTCTAGATCTAGACCAATCTCTTTAAATAACAGATCACTAGGTCTAGATCTAGACCAATCTCTTTAAATAACAAGATCACTAGGTCTAGATCTAGACCAATCTCTTTAAATAACAAGATCACTAGATCTAAATCTAGACCAATCTCTTTAAATAACAAGATCACTAGGTCTAGATCTAGACCAATCTCTTTAAATAACAAGATCACTAGATCTAGATCTAGACCGATCTCTTTAAATAACAAGATCACTAGATCTAGATCTAGACCAATCTCTTTAAATAACAAGATCACTAGATCTAGATCTAGACCAATCTCTTTAAATAACAAGATCACTAGGTCTAGATCTAGACCAATCTCTTTCTCGCGCAAAGGGTGTATGCCTTGAATCTTCTGGGCTTACAGCATTTCATAAAATAATAAAATTCTTTGTTTATCCTACCTGACTGATAATATTACTTATGTAAATATTTGATACTTAAGTATGAAAAGAATTCAAATTGCTACCAACTGTTGCTTTTAAAGATCTCCATGACGTTTTGTTATCAAGGAAAACGTTATATCGGTTTAGTTTTACTTACTTTAAAATTTATTTAAGTCGCTGCAATGACATGGATAGATTGCTTAGAGAGTATGAAGAATGTCTTTTATGGGTTCAATATAAATAAAGCAGATTTTTTATCTCGTTTTATAATCCCAGAAAATTCTTTAGTCGCAGTGTGTGCACAGGTTTTTCCTTAAAATGGTCCTTTATGGAAAACTTTGAAATTATTGAATGCGCAGGACCTAGATTACTCTTTACTTTATTTCTTCAATCTAATTGGAAGTCATTTTAAAATGGCCGCCACGTTATGGCTTGAAAAAAAAAAAAACAACCAAAAAAAAAAAAACCAAAAAAACAACAAAAAAAAAACAACAAAAAACAACAACAACAAAAAAAACCCCCATCTGTTTTGGCTAAAGCTGGGCACTGCTACATTTGAAGCGCTTCTTTTGTTTCTCTTTTATTATTATAAAGTTCTTTTTTATTTTTGGTTTTTATTGCTGCATAATACAATATGTCCTTCTATTTTTCAAATTGGCTCTCAACTTCTTCTTTATGATTTTCTATAGTGTTTTCCAGTTATCATACTGCAATGTTTTTTTTTTTTACAATTCACTTTTGTAAATATTAACGTACCTTTGGGTCTAAATGAGATATTAGTTTCTACCTGTTGTACTTCTTTCTGTGTCACTTTTCTTGGTCATTCACGCTTGGCTCTGACAAAGTACAGTTTTTGACAGTCTGAACAATTAAATGCAGCAGTTTTCTTTACCATGCTGGTACAATAGTTTTGTACGTTTTTTTTTTTTAATTTGATCGCTTTAAATTTAGGATCCATCACTTGTATAGTTTAACTTTATGCTTTCCAAGACGTTTATATTTTTACACAGCCTTTTAAGCTTACAATATTCTTTAGTCCACAGTCGGCCTCGGTTTATTTGTCGTTGGATAGTCGTTATCCAATAAATAATGTATCTTGAAAACACAATAATACTGTTCACAGATATAGGATGATGGTTTTGGTCTCGCTATACGTCGGATGCACAGGATCATTTAAGAACAAGCATAAATCTGAGGAACGCGTCTTGAAACCAACTTTGAAACAAACCTATCTATATATCCAAGGTATATCCAAGTTCTATTTAAAGTTTATGTAAAGGGATTGGGCTGAGTCATAATATGTACAAGATCTAGAGTCTGGTTTACATGGGGAGATTGGGCTGAGTCATGGTATGTTCAAGATCTAGAGTCTGGTTTACATGGCGAGATTGGGCTGAGTCATCGTATGAACAAGATCTAGAGTCTGGTTTACATGGCGAGATTGGGCTGAGTCATGGTTTGTTCAAGATCTAGAGTCTGGTTTATATGGCGAGATTGGGCTGAGTCATGGTATGATCTAGAGTCTAGATCTAGAGTCTGGTTTACATGGCGAGATTGGGCTGAGTCATGGTTTGTTCAAGATCTAGAGTCTGGTTTATATGGCGAGATTGGGCTGAGTCATGGTATGATCTAGAGTCTGGTTTATATGGCGAGATTGGGCTGAGTCATGGTTTGTTCAAGATCTAGAGTCCAGTTTACATGGCTAGATTGGGCTGAGTCGTGGTATGTACAAGATCTAGATAAAGGTTTACGTGAAGGGATTGAACTAAGTTGTGGTATATCCAAGGTCTATTTAAGGTTTTTGTAAAGGAACTGGAGTGAGTCATGGTATGTCCAAGGCCAGGTCTAGATTAAAGTTTATGTGAAAGCATTGAATTGAGTTGTTGTATATTCAAGGCCAGGTCTACATTACGGTTTACACGAAGGAATTGGACTGAGTTGAGGTATCTTCAAGGTCTATCTTAACGTTTACGTGAAGGGGTTGGACTGAGTCGCGGTATGTCCACGGTCTAGATTAAGGTTTACGTGAAGGGGTTGGACTGAGTTCGGTATGTCCACGGTCTAGATTAAGGTTTACGTGAAGGAACTGGACTGATTCCAGTTACCTTAACGGCCTCAACAAAGAATTGCGTGAAGTTAAGGGATGAGATTGAGTCGTGCCAATGCGGCTATATAGACTTTGAAATAAGTGAAGCCAGGTGGTACGACTGAGAATCCAGGATCCAGGATCAATGTTAGTGAAGTGATCTTACTAAGAAGTGGTACCTCAGTCCTCTAGATCAATTATTAAGTGACCTACATCATAGGTACACGCAGGCTTTATTTGGCTCGAATAATCACATTAGCTGCACTCATCTCCATCTATATTTTTTTTCATTCCTCTAACGCCATAACCATCAATTGGGTATGAACCTTATTTCTTTTTTACTTATTGCGGACAATGTCTGTAACATCTTCATGAAATTTGATCAGGACTAAAAGGATCGCATAAAAAATGGATATATTTGAATTCACGCAAAGTACGTAGTAATAAATGCATACATCAATATCCACAGTGATTTATACACTGTTAATTTAATTAGGCAATTCTGTTAGTATATTTTCTGTATTTGATTGTTGTTGCCTTTTTTCTACCCTAGCCATTTTTATAACCTAAGAGAAACACTATGCGTTTTAGTATAACAAATTTTTGGTCCATTTCGCATAAAATTGTGAACTCAGTTATTTACACACTTCCAACTGTCCAAAGTAGTGTCCTCTCCTACCATAAGGAAATCTGCATTGGTCAATGAAGAACTAATGGAACCAGAGCAATTCATCTTGGCCGGGGATAGTATATCAAAGAGAAAAAAAAATAACGTTATCTGCATTCAGTTTATTTCAAATGATAATGAATCATCCAGTGTAGAATAAAGCATACGAGCAGAAACGAAACAAGAAAGCAAAAAAAAAAAAGAATTATTTGACAACCGGTCTTGTTGTAAAACTTAAATTATAAAGGACAAAAAGGGAAACAGATATTGACTCTAAAATTTGTTCTTAATTCAAGTTAATTTCTAATTGTTTTTCTAACTTTATGATTCGGAAAAATAATAATGCAAAACCGGTTACATTCTTAACTCTTTACAGGACCACGAAATTTAATTGCCTTTTCAATAACATCATGTTCTGCTACAATGGAGCGAAAAACTAATTTTCACATTTAATGGACACCTTAACATGGCTTTTTTTGTGAGAGTAGACCTATTTTCAAACCCGTGAATACACCTTTGATCTATGAAAGAAAGACTAAAAGGATGATTTTTAGAGCGGTGCGGCGATAGAAAATCTTAAATCAACCGCATGGAGAGCGAAAGACGCAACACACGCCAAGCCCAGAAGAGGAGACAGCTGTGGCCTCTCAAGAAACATTGTCAGTCAGCCTATCTGCAATTGTATTAATTTTTTACATTTTCGTTTTTGTGCTACTTATGCCACATTCAAAATTTGAGTTGTCGTGTTTGAGTATTTTGTTTCTAAACATGCCTTGTCTATGTTTGATTTTGAGATTTCTTTGAAACAGTTTTTTTGTTTCTTTTGCTTTCACTATGTAATGTTTTAAGACTTTCAATAACAAGTCTGGCGTAACAATTAAAGTCATACAAATTGTAGAAAGTGAACCAAAATTTAGACTGACGCAGTTGTTTTATTTAAAAAAAAAATAATTGCTTTACTCTTTGCAGCTTTACGGTTTTATTGATCTTCACTTTCGTTTATATCAAGGATAGAGTAAACAAAAGAAGAATGGTATTGCAGCAAAAGGTATTAGCATAGCAAGTTCCACAGACTTAATTATGTCTTACTCTATACATATAGCAAAGCTCGTAACATAATTAGATTGCATGTTAATATATTGCCTTATGAACAGGTTGTTTTTAGTTTGAACGAAATATTCATATATTTAATACCTGTTTACGTTTTCTATCTGCTATACAAATATCTAACTTTTTGATGATTGAACCAGTACGTGAAGGATGTCAGCGACTGATCTGATTCAGATCCAGGTGGACGTGCCTGACGCTCCAGAAGTGTGAAGACCGCTTGGGTAAAGGTAAAGACGTCCGAAATTTCGGCTTGAGATCCGGTCATGTGCTTGACTAAGGGTTGACTGGACCTTAATATTCTTATAGGTTGTAAAGGTTAGGACGAAATCAAACATTTTCTTGTTGCCTCTGAGTCTTGACCAGCGCAGCACGGGTTGCGGCTCTGACTTGACTGTAGCCAATCTCTGTCTCTCTCCCAGAGCGGGTGCAGGATCCTTTCTCTCTCTCTGTCTCTCTCTCTCTCTCTGCTCCTCTCTGTCTCTCAGTCTCTCTCTCTTCTTCTCTCTGTCTCTGTCTCTCTCTCTGCTTCTCTCTGTCTCTGTCTCTCTCTGCTTCTCTCTGTCTCTCTGCCTCTCTGCTTCTCTCTCTCTGTCTCTCTGTCTCTCTGCTTCTATCTCTGTCTCTCTGTCTCTCTGCTTCTCTCTCTGTCTCTCTGCTTCTCTCTCTCTGTTTCTCTCTCTGCTTCTCTCTGTCTCTCTGTCTCTCTCTCTGCTTTTCTCTGTCTGTCTCTCTTTCTTTCTCCCAGAGCGGGTGCACGATCCTCCCTGTCTCCCTGCTTCTCTCTCTCTCTCTCTCTCTCTCTCTCTCCTTTGTCTCTCACTCATTATTTTACCCCATGAGGCCACTTTTTATTCCTTCCCTTCTAAGCATCCCTCAACCTACTAGATATCATTCGCCCTCTCTCCCCCTCTCTTTCTCTCTTTGTGACTTGATACTTCTCGGTGACTTGCTTTCAGCCTTCTCTTCTTATTTTCTTTCTTCCCATTCAAATCTACCTCATTCTCTCTCTCTCTCTCTCTCTCTCTCTTTCTCTCTCTCTCTCTCCATCTTTCTCTCTTTTACTAAAGTGGCATCGCTTTGACCAGACAATATATACTGACATGTGTCTAAGCTTTGGTTTCATCTTCTGCCTCTCGTTGATGTTTCGTAACTTCTTTCTAGTGCTCTGTCTAAAGCTCGATTCCAATATCCAAAGGCTCTGGGCTCTGGCTGATGAGATAGTTTATGGCTGATGAGATAGTTTATGGCTGATGAGATAGTTTATGGCTGATGAGATGCATAACCACGTTTGGATCAAAATAAATCTTGACTCAATATTGGAAATACTGTAAGTTACATGTATTCATACACGACAATTAAAAAAAAATATGAACGGCTTGTAATAACTCGCTCATTCCTGATTGACACTAATCGGGTAAAATACCTAGAAATGATGAAAATTTAGGCCTACATATTGTTTTTGTTTATCCAGAGGGCCTAGTTTTGCTGTTTTTGATGCACAACAAATACTCCCCACAAAAAATATATTAAGATCTGAACGTAATCAAGGAAAGAAATGCTTTGGTAAAGAGGACGTAATTTATAGTTCAAATTAAGTGTAAAATGTAATGTACTGTATTGCGGATACATACTAGTAAAGCTCTAATGTTATAGGAAACTATTTTTCTTCGGGCACAATAAGGAGATCTTAGTACTATGGACATAATTTTACTCACACGTCTTTGTTTATGTTTTCTACACCACCTTCAGAGAAAAGAGTAACATATGAACAACGTTTTTAATCAATTATATATTACCTGTGTTGTAATGCTAAGCAGAGAATGAAAAAATGTGAATTGCCATGACATGTAAAACATCAGATGCTATATTTGATATAGAACTTTCAAGATTGTAATAAATTTGGAATAATTTCAAAATTAGATGCCATTTTTTGAAAAGAAATTTTGCCATTTTATTTGATTGTTCGCCGTTGTCTTTACGGTTATTTATCTTGTTTTTCATGTCCATGCTTTCATCTGTGTATCTCTCTATTCATCGATAAATAATTGTTTATTCAACATTTTTTTTTGTGAAGATAGGACTATAGATTAGGCAGAGAAGTAAATAGAAAGTAAATTAAACAATATAACAAAAGCAATGATATTTAAAATCATCTCTCTCATGTTTTTTTCTTATTGTTCATCTTTTTTGCTTACCTATAATTGTGTCCCTCCTGTTGTCTCATATTCGACACATCTTAGTACTCTTTTGCTTTTTTTGCTTTTTTTTTTTTTGCTTCGATTTATTGAGATCATTATTAGAATTAACTTATCTGCCTTCATCTATGAACTTCCTATGTGTTTATGTAACCCTCCCCCCCTCCCCCCTCACTTCCCATAGACTTAAGTATAAATCAGGACGACAAAGTCATCATATTTCAATTTGTGAACAGGGTTCATTGAAGACAACGTACCATACTTCATGTAGAACACGATACCGACACCTGCAACTGTTGCCAAAAGTGAGACACATAGTCCTGCACCGATGAAAAGCTTGATATAGAATGAACTAGCTAAATCTGTAACAGAAAGAAATTAATAATTCATTTGTCGAAGAAGAAGAAGAAGAAGAAGAAGAAGAAGAAGAAGAAGAAGAAGAAGAAGAAGAAGAGAGAAGAAATAGAAGAAGAGGAAGAGGAAGAGGAAGAGGAAGGAGAACAAGAAGAAGAGCAAGAGGAAGAGGAAGAGGAAGAAAAAGAGGAAGAAGAAGAGGAAGAGGAAGAGGAAGAGAAAGAGAAAGAGGAAGAGGAAGAGGAAGAGGAAGAGGAGGAGGAAGATGAAGAGGAAGAGGAAGAAGAAGAAGAGGAAGAGGAAGAGGAAGAGGAAGAAGAAGAAGAAGAAGAAGAAGAAGAAGAAGAAGAAGAAGAAGAAGAAGAAGAAGAAGAAGAAGAAGAAGAAGAAGAAGAAGAAGAAGAAGAAGAAGAAGAAGAAGAAGAAGAAGAAGAAGAAGAAGAAGAAGAAGAAGAAGAAGAAGAAGAAGAAGAAGAAGAAGAAGAAGAAGAAGAAGAAGAAGAAGAAGAAGAAGAAGAAGAAGAAGAAGAAGAAGAAGAAGAAGAAGAGGAAGAGGAAGAGGAAGAGGAAGAGGAAGAGGAAGAGGAAGAAGAAGAAGAAGAAGAAGAAGAAGAAGAAGAAGAAGAAGAAGAAGAAGAAGAAGAAGAAGAAGAAGAAGAAGAAGAAGAAGAAGAAGAAGAAGAAGAAGAAGAAGAAGAAGAAGAGAAGAAGAAGAAGAAGAAGAAGAAGAAGAAGAAGAAGAAGAAGAAGAAGAAGAAGAAGAAGAAGAAGAAGAAGAAGAAGAAGAAGAAGAAGAAGAAGAAGAAGAAGAAGAAGAAGAAGAAGAAGAAGAAGAAGAAGAAGAAGAAGAAGAAGAAGAAGAAGAAGAAGAAGAAGAAGAAGAAGAAGAAGAAGAAGAAGAAGAAGAAGAAGAAGAAGAAGAAGAAGAAGAAGAAGAAGAAGAAGAAGAAGAAGAAGAAGAAGAAGAAGAAGAAGAAGAAGAAGAAGAAGAAGAAGAAGAAGAAGAAGAAGAAGAAGAAGAAGAAGAAGAAGAAGAAGAAGAAGAAGAAGAAGAAGAAGAAGAAGAAGAAGAAGAAGAAGAAGAAGAAGAAGAAGAAGAAGAAGAAGAAGAAGAAGAAGAAGAAGAAGAAGAAGAAGAAGAAGAAGAAGAAGAAGAAGAAGAAGAAGAAGAAGAAGAAGAAGAAGAAGAAGAAGAAGAAGAAGAAGAAGAAGAAGAAGAAGAAGAAGAAGAACTAGAAGAAGAAGAAGAAGAAGAAGAAGAAGAAGAAGAAGAAGAAGAAGAAGACGAAGAAGAAGAAGAAGAAGAAGAAGAAGAAGAAGAAGAAGAAGAAGAAGAAGAAGAAGAAGAAGAAGAAGAAGAAGAAGAAGAAGAAGAAGAAGAAGAAGAAGAAGAAGAAGAAGAAGAAGAAGAAGAAGAAGAAGAAGAAGAAGAAGAAGAAGAAGAAGAAGAAGAAGAAGAAGAAGAAGAAGAAGAAGAAGAAGAAGAAGAAGAAGAAGAAGAAGAAGAAGAAGAAGAAGAAGAAGAAGAAGAAGAAGAAGAAGAAGAAGAAGAAGAAGAAGAAGAAGAAGAAGAAGAAGAAGAAGAAGAAGAAGAAGAAGAAGAAGAAGAAGAAGAAGAAGAAGAAGAAGAAGAAGAAGAAGAAGAAGAAGAAGAAGAAGAAGAAGAAGAAGAAGAAGAAGAAGAAGAAGAAGAAGAAGAAGAAGAAGAAGAAGAAGAAGAAGAAGAAGAAGAAGAAGAAGAAGAAGAAGAAGAAGAAGAAGAAGAAGAAGAAGAAGAAGAAGAAGAAGAAGAAGAAGAAGAAGAAGAAGAAGAAGAAGAAGAAGAAGAAGAAGAAGAAGAAGAAGAAGAAGAAGAAGAAGAAGAAGAAGAAGAAGAAGAAGAAGAAGAAGAAGAAGAAGAAGAAGAAGAAGAAGAAGAAGAAGAAGAAGAAGAAGAAGAAGAAGAAGAAGAAGAAGAAGAAGAAGAAGAAGAAGAAGAAGAAGAAGAAGAAGAAGAAGAAGAAGAAGAAGAAGAAGAAGAAGAAGAAGAAGAAGAAGAAGAAGAAGAAGAAGAAGAAGAAGAAGAAGAAGAAGAAGAAGAAGAAGAAGAAGAAGAAGAAGAAGAAGAAGAAGAAGAAGAAGAAGAAGAAGAAGAAGAAGAAGAAGAAGAAGAAGAAGAAGGAGAAGTAGAAGAAGAAGAAAAGAACAATTTTAAGCTCTTATTTTTTAAAACGTTAAAATCGAAAAAAAATGAAAACTATTTGTCTTGCTCTATATTCTACACTTGATTCAATCGAAAAAAAAAAGAAGATAAAACTTGTGAGAGTGACGTGAGGCCGAACTGATGTCGTGAACCTAATAGAAAAAAAAAGCGGTAATGGCGGACGATCTACTCGCCCAGTGCACTACCTCGTCTCACCAATATGATGCAATGCGCACCTCTAGTTTTCTTCATAACGCCATGAACTAGGCGCGACATCCGAACCGCACCTTGCACACGCCAAAATTAAACAAGGAACAAAGATAGCGGCTGAAAGTAAGAACCTTGAGGAAAAAAAACCCATTGAGGTTTGTTTTTTTTACTAAAATGTAAGATTTTCTACAGGATTAATTATAAAAAAAAAGTACTTCGTTTACGAAATTTTCACAAGAACCGATGTCTCATACAGTTTACAAGAACTGTCACAAGGCCAATTCATAATTCGAGTCCGAAAACAAGGCAGAAGCCGATTACCTAAATTCGGAAACAACGAATATTCTGGAAAATGTGCGCCCATGAAAAGGGACAAAGTTGAATGAAAACTAAGATAACAAACTATAATACGTACAAAAAATATAAATTCATTTAGCAATACAAATTAAAAAAAAACAACTCTAAACATGATGTATTGTACTGGAAAAACGTTACCCCAGTAGTCGATGACAACGTTTTATTTAGACCCATGTTTTAAAAATTATAATACAGAGATACTTACCGCATGTGGCTGAAACAAAGATGTCAAGACAACAGCATAGAGAACTAGCTCGATCACGTCATATTTTATGAAAATTGATAAAGAAAAATTAAAATGCTAATGTTTCTGAGAGTTAACTTATGTAGGGAAGACACACATAATTATAGTATGTAGATTTACAATGTTCTGTCATGTTGATTTAACAGTTGTTTGGCTTTTGTAACAAAGAAATATTATTATTAATAATAATAATAATAATAATAATAATAATAATAATAATAATAATAATAATAATAATAATAATAATAATAATAATAATAATAATAATAATAATAATAATAATAATAATAAGATTTTTTGAAGTATTTCTTGCTCTAGAACATTTTAGTTAATATTTTTGCATTTAATAAAAAGTCATCCTTTCTCCTGATTTAAACATGTGAAATCCTGGGCCTTGATTGGACCGTTATCTAAAAAGATGTTTGTTTGTTTATTTTGACTAAGATCATTTGATCAGAACTGATCCACAAGGGAATTATGATTCTATTTTAATGTTAATCGTAAGAGTATTTCATGAAAAATCCCAAAACGTTTAAACTTTTCTTAAATTCCAAAATCTTTCATACAGTTCGACAAAAGAGGTCTAAAAATAATAATCTGCCTTACAAATTAAACCTAAATAAAAACCTAAAAAAATACCGGAGAGTAAAGTGGGAATGACAAGCATTTATATAAATATACATTCGTGCATTTCATTTTTATGAGCTGTCCTTGTTGTATTGTTTTTTTTTTAAAACTAGAAGTAATAACTAAACTTAAAGGTAGGTAACTATTTCAGCGGGTTTGATCATTCATAAAACTAGATAAGATACAGAGCTTTATACGAATGAATATTGCAGTCTCTTGAATCATGCCATAAAAGGCATTACAAAATAATTCATACCAATCAATAATTGTGAGTTAACTTGTAAAAAGTTAAACGGCAAAGATATAAATTTTTCCTGAAATAGCGGGCGCTTAGTAAAGTGTAAAAAAAAAATAACTATCTTCTTTGAAAAAAAAAACGACTTTAATTTAGCGTTTACATACCTCTTATTACAGGGATGTAATATGATTTACTAATTATGTTAGGTGAACCTGGCCACACCATCCAAACACGTTGGTTGCTATAGATTCGGTCTGCTGTCATGTTGTAGGTAAACCTGTAAACACTGGAGGTTTGGACTTCTAAACATGAACACGCATTAGGTTCGCCCCGTCGATCTATGCAATCACCATAGTCAAAACCAGTGCAGGGCTGAAAATCAAAATATATTACGATTTCTCACAGCTATCTTTACTTGGGGTTTGTCAAATCAAAGAAAAGTAAAAGGAAGGAATTGACACAGACATAAAAAGTATAGAGCGCAATTACAATTTTTATGCACTAAGTAGAATTGAAAAATCACAGACTTTAAACAGACGTAAAAAAAAAATTTCACCTATGTCCTTTTTTTTTATACATAATTATTTAAATGATATACTTTATGTTATACTTTTTAAAATGCAATTTTCATTTCTTTTGGTTGTGTTTTTGAAAATTAATAAATTATGAATTCTTCTATGTTTGTGTGAATTAATTGAAAAAAACCAAAACACAAATGTAGAAAGAAGAGGAAGCCAATTTATCTCAAGTCGACTGGTACCTAATTATATAACGAAAAAAAAAAACAACTTCTTTGTAGACACACATTAGTCGTAAGTCGATAACTGTATTATTTTTTTAATACCAAAAAATTAATTCTTGCATTTCAAAACGCTCTATCATGGTGATGGACTTGTAAGTAAGTTATTCTGGAGGGCTCATATCATTTTGAAAGGATCCTTTTAGAAATTTAAATCGACAAATCATTAATGGAGAGATGAAGTGAAGATTAGGAAATTAAAGTAGGAAGGGAAAAAGACGGATGGCAAAAAAAAAAATAGATGGAAGTAAAAGATATGGAAAGAGAATAAAAGTAAAATTAAACTTACGCTGATAGAGTAGCTATTTCTCGTCCATGTGAAATAAAACTTTGGTCCAGAAAAAATCAGATTTGTAAAGTAGGAAGAGTCATTGATATTTGCCTCGAACTCAAAAATTAAAAAATCTTTCCCTTCCACAAGATAATCATTGCTGCAGCGTTTGGTCATTTCGAAATTCGTTCGAGTAATCATTGGTTTACCTGAGGCGAAAAAAACGTTAGCTTGACAGATTAGAATCGTCATTGTAGTCAATAGAGTGTGCTTTTTAGTCAACTGAACTCGTAAAAAACATTGATGGAGCTTTTAAAAAAAATAGAATTAGTTTTTATTGATAGATATAAAAATAAAGAATGATATTGTTAATCGAAGAAAGATATTATTTAAAGGACAAGAAAGTTTAAAATTAGAAAGTATAATCGAAAAAACAACATTTTTCACTTTTTTTATCTTGAAAATTGCTGAGGATTTAAAAACTCGTTTTAAGAAAACAATACGTTTCATAATATAAAATATAGCAAACAGTTCGAAAAAATGTTTGATCAAGACGTAGAATGGAAGCACTTTATCAGCGTCTTTTACAACTGCTTTATATAATCTAAAAAATTTTGACCCCGCATAATTTCTATAACAAGAAATCTTCAATAGAATAAATCTGTATCTGATGAGAAACAGAATAATAGATATCGAATAATTTTTGTTCAAGTATTTGTTGATTTATTGATTTATTCTACAGAAAAAAATGTTCAATTGTTTTGCAATCATAGATTTCCAACACTAAGGAATCTACAAAAGCATCATTTATTATTCAAATGAGTGCGCCTTCTATTGTTATCTTTTTCACGAAAAAAATTATGAAACTTCATCATATAACTTCAGTTTAAAAAGAATCAAACAGCTCTCAACAGTTTTTCATTCACGGTCACTAAGCAGCAAAAAATAACATGCGTGAAGACTGACGAAGTCAAATCTTTTCAGATTTTTTTCGAACCAACAGTGGTGTCATAAATGTTCTGTCTTTTGAAAGATGAAAAAAAGAATTGTATAAATCACTCATTGAAGTTATATCTACCTCTAAATATCAATGACTTTTTATGGAATGATAAGATGATGTTTACACATACAGAAACAATTTACATACTGAAAGCTGCCTTCGAAACAAGAAACATAAGAAAAAGCACAATAGACCAGGCCATTGTACAGCTAGACACGGGTCTGTGGAAGAAACCTTGGAGTCCTGATGGTATTTAATTTCTTTGCGCACAACTTTATAACTGTCAAAAGAAAAAAAAAGAAGATTGGTGTTCGATTATTCATCTTAAAGCAATGACTGTTTTCTCGTTTGTAAAAAGTCAAAATGAACTTGTTACAATATGAATCTACCTTTATTTATTCTCACAAATGTTTGAAACATGAAAACGGAATTTTTTGTATGGTGCATATCTTTGTTTTCCCTGTTCTCAAAACGTTGAAATTTAAACAAAATTTGTAATTCATATCACTTGGAACAAGGAGATATAGCTTTACCACTTGATACTTCCGTGTTTGAAAGAAAGATTTTCAATCTTGATCACAAAAAAATTCTTTACAGTGCTGCAACTTGTTTAATTTGTAGTTTTCCTGGGTGACAATTACCGAAGTGACAATATAAGTAAATTTTTTTTTATTTTTTAGACTGTGAAAAACTTTGTCTCATTTCTTAACCTCTTGTTTTTAAATAATTTTTTTCCTATTTATAGTGTGTATTAGAAACGGCATTGTAACATTATTATCATTATCTAATAATGTAAACTATGTATTTTGTTTTGACTCTTTATCTACCTTGCCTCTCTTACCTGGCAACTGAAATTTATTGATAAATAAAACACTTCCGGTCATGGAGTGGTTAGAGTGAATACATGTCGTTCTGTTGATTCCTTACGATCGTCTTGAAAGTAAATGCATCCCTTCATATGATCACTTTTACATGGTGTCAGAATAAAGTTTATTGATTATTCTACAGTCTAGAATTCAAATTAACGAAGGATGGCAAAGTTTCACCCTCCTGAAAACTTTGATTTCATGCGGCCAGCAGGTTGGCCAGAATGGCGTGAACGTTTCGATCGCAACAGAAAAGCATCGAAACTCCACAAAGAAGAAGAAGATGTACAGGTCAGCACACTCATCTACGCGCTAGGCAAAGAAGCTGATAAAATAGTCAAGACCTTCACCTTTACTAATGCAGCTGATGCCAACAAATATGAACCGGTGTTACAGAAGTTTAACGACCACTTCGTACCACGAACAAAACACCCTTCAAGAGCGTGCAAAGTTCTACAACAGGCACCAAAAGATAGGAGAAAGCGTAGAACAATTTCATAGAAGTCTCCATGACTTGGCATCCACATGCAGTTTCGAGAATCTAGAAGAACAGTCAGAGACAGACTTGTTATTGGCCTTCTAGATAAGGAAGTAGCTCAAAAACTTCAGCTTGAAGATTTGTCTAAAGTGACTCTGAAATACGCTGTTGACACTGCTAGGCACTATGAACTAGTAAAAGAACAACAGACATCGACATCGACAGCATCAGTTAATGCTGTGAGTGGGTCTACTCCACACAGTTCAAAGCAAAGAGGTAGAGCAGGCGCCTATAAGTCTAGTAGGGACCACAATAACTCTCGTGGAAACTCCCATTTTCAGCCTCAAAGAGGCCAAAATTCCAGAGTCTCAAGCTGTGGAAACTGCTGCTATCAGCATGCCAAACAGTCTCAGTGCCCAGCTCGCGGCAAGACCTGCAGAAAATGCAATAAACAGAATCATTTTGCACGTGTGTGTCGCTCTGGCAAGAATATCAACGAAGTGGAAACATTCTTCATAGAGGCAGTCACTGAGGAGAACGAGGAGGTCTTCTTCATGGGATCTGTTTTGATATCAAGATTGTACGACAAGAAGCGGAACCACCCTGGTTTGTGGATATCAACCTATGTGGGCTAAGTACAATATTCAAGATTGACACGGGAGCTGATGTGTCTGTGGTCTCTCGTAACATATACCGAAAGCTCTGCCCAAACCCAAAACTGACAAGATCAAACGCCATTCTTCGAGGCCCAGGAGGTTTGATTCACCATGAGGGTGAATTCCAAGCCTGCTTCTCTCACCGTTTGACCTCAGTAAATGCTCGCTGTTTCGTTATAGACAGTTCTGAAAACTTGCTTAGTCGTGACATTGCGAGAAAACTGCAACTTGTTCAAAGAATCAACAGCATTCGGAAACCTTTGCATCCTGGACCTGACCCACTGTTTAGTGACCTTGACGCTAACCCCGTCAAATGTGCCCCAGTGCACATTACGATTACTGAAAATGCCAAACCATTCAGTATCGCGACTGCCCGCAGAGTCCCTTTCCCCATCCTCAATAAGGTCAAAGCTGAACTAGACAGGCTTGAAAAGGCAGACATCATACACCCAATTGAAGAGCCTACAGACTGGTGTGCGCCAATTGTACCTGTGCTGAAAAAAGGGCGGTTCGAGCGTAAGGATAACAACCGACTTTAAGGAGCTCAACAAAGTCATAAAGCGGAAACGTTACCAAATCCCAACATTGGAAGACCTACTTCAACGACTGAAAGGAGCAAAAGTCTTCAGTAAACTAGATGCCCGATCTGGTTTCTTTCCATTGCCCCTTGATGAAGACAGTCAGAAGCTCACGACTTTCATCACCCCCTTTGGGAGGTATTTTTACAAACGCCTTCCACAAGGAATCTCCTCAGCGCCAGAAGTTTTCCAGCGTACGGTCGAAATGATGATTAACCCTCGTCATACTGTTTGCTACTTCGACGACATCCTCGTCCTCAGTGATGACGAGAAGAACCATGCCAAAGATCTGGAGGAAACAAAGAACCGCCTCCGCAATATCGGCTTGAAAATTAACGAGGAAAAATGCTCATTTTTTTCAGAAAGAGATTGACGTTTTTGGATTTTTGATCTCAGAAAATGGAGTCCGCATCGACCCTAACAAAATCGCCGCAAAAGCAAACATGAGTGCGCCAACCAACGTCAAAGAGATCCAGAGATTCTGCGGGATGGTCCATTTTCTCGGCAGGCATCTGAAAGGATTCAGCGTCCTGTTTCCCAACTTCTTGAAAAGGGCACATCGTGGTATTGGGGCCCCCAACAACAAAAAGCTTTTGAGACTGTCAAAGAAATACTCACCACAGCCCCTACCTTAGCGATCTACAACCCTGAGAAACCAACGGTCGTGAGCTCGGATGCGAGCAGATATGGCCTCGGCGGAGTACATGATGGCTCATGGCGCCCCATAGCTTACTGCTCCAGAACACTGACTCCAGCAGAAAGACGTTACGCACAGATCGAAAAAGAATGTTTAGCTGCAGTCTGGTCGTGCGAAAGGTTTGATAGATACCTTGTAGGACTGCCCTCATTCACGATCGAAACGGACCGCAAGCCCCTCGTACCCCTCATCAACACTCGTCCTCTCACCGACACACACACATCAGATGTCAACGCATGCTGATGAGGCTTGCCCGGTTCAATGCCAACGCTGTATACACGAGTGGAAAAAAATCTACATGTCGCTGACACACTCTCACGCCAACCTCTGAGAACCACAACTGATTCAGCGACCACCCTTCAGAATGACATCACTGCGCATGTCTACTTCATCTCGTCGTCTTGGCCTGCGTCAGATGCATTCCTGGAAAGAATCAAAGATGAAACGGCAAAAGACGAACGTCTCTCCATTGCGCTTACCTACACAGCAAAAGGATGGCCTGATTATAAAGAGGACTGCCAGTTAGGTGCAAGGCATCTCTACCAAGCCCGGTCAGAGCTGAGTATAAGTGATGGTCTTCTCCTAAAAGATGACCGCATCATTATCCCAGCCACTCTGCAGAAAGAAGTCTTGGGTCGCATTCATCAAGGACACTTTGGCATCACTAAGTGCCGTGAGAGAGCCGCCTCAAGCGTGTGGTGGCCAGGGATCAGCAAAGACATTAGTGACCTGATCGGAAAGTGTCGTGTTTGTCAAGAGACACGTGAACCTCTCTCGCCCTCTCCCCTTCCTCAGAGACCCTTCCAGCAAATGGCTGCTGAGTTGTGCGTACATAATGGAAGACATTATTTAGTCGTGGTTGACTATTATTCCCGATACCTTGACATTTGTTTCCTGCCCAAAACAACTTCACAAGCAGGCATCGGACACTTGAAGAAAATTTTTGCCCGTCATGGCGTACCAGAAACTCTTGTCTCAGATAATGGGCCACAATTCAGTTCGTCTGAATTCAAAGCGTTCTCAGACCTTTGGAACTTTCAGCATGTGACTACCAGCCCTCACTTTCCTCAAGCTAACGGTGCCGCGGAACGTGCTGTTCGAACTGCAAAAACACATTCTCAACCAAGATGATGTGTTTCTGGCATTGCTCGTATACCGAGCATCTCCCATCATTGAACTTAAAGCTAGTCCAGCAGAACTGGCCTACAGAAGAAAGCTCAGGACAAACCTCCCTGCCCCCCCCCCCCAAATCCCTCGTACCAAAGCTGGTGGACAAACCATCCCTCGATACCCGCCACGACGCATACCGTCACCGTCAACAAATCTACTTCAATCATCATGGTGCGCGACATCTTCCCAACATGTCTCCTGATGACCCTGTCCTCGCTAAACTCGACGGACACAAAGGTTGGAAACAGAGAGGAGAAATCATCAAACCAGTTGCGAAGCGATATCCTATCTACTGAAAACCCCGGAAGGCTCTGTTCTCCGTCGCAATAGGAGAAACATTCGCCCACTACATGTGAATGACAACGATCCACCGCTGCCATTTCCAAGGTTTGTAGCAGCTCCCACCTTCTCAACTGCTGTTCCTGCACCAATCATCACCACACCTACCGACACCCCAGCAGTCGTGCCTGCCGATACTCCCATCAGTGCACCTGATGGCGCGTCAGCACCAACAGCTTCCCCTGTCGCCTCTTCCGCTGCTCCCCATAGCGGTCGTGAGGTTAAAATTTCTGTGCGATTCCAAGAAAGGAATCTAATATAATTATTGCCTTTGACCAGATGGCAATAGTGTAGCTTAGTATTGCCTCTTGGTCCTCTTTAATTTTTTTTACCTCTAGGGATGTGTAGTGAAATAATTCATTTTAAAAATTCGGATTACCTTTAAAGATGACCAAGAACGTTACCCAGTCCCAGAGAATCCTGTTCTTTTCTGACGACATGAATGAGCTTTTATTAATTTTTTTTCTTTCTCTTTTACTTTGACATTTATTTCACAAATTTCGTCTTGTCTATTTAAAGAAGAGGATAGACAATCCTAAATTTCAAAGTGCTAATACTTCTATTTCTAAAGAAGGGGGCGAATGTTAATAACTTTGTAAAATGTAAGACACATCTCTGATAGATTATCAACTGTTAACTTCAATCTTTTATGCTTCAAAAGTTCAAGTTTAGTTTAATTTTTAAGGACATGACTCATTGTGAAATAACGGTTATGAATTAAACAAACGCTGTTGTGTCTAGAACGGGTCTAATACATGTATTACAATAAACTTTAAAGAGTACGCAGAGGGGCGAATGTTTTTACCTTAGAGGAAAAGTTTTGTCCATTTTTCTTATATCTCATATTCCTCATTGAATTTGAAGGTTTCAGAATCCTTTCCTTTTTTAGTTCAGCATTAATTGCTTTTAGTAAACTGATTCACTCAAGGAGGGAGATGTAACATTATTATCATTATCTAATAATGTAAACTATGTATTTTGGTTTGACTCTTTATCTACCTTATCTCTCTTACCTGGCAACTGAAATTAATAAATAAAACACTTCCGGTCATGGAGTGGTTAGAGTGAATACATGTCTTTCTGTTGATTCCTTACAATCGTCTTGAAAGTAAATGCATCCCTTAATATGATCACTTTTACAGGCATATACGGTGATTGAGTGAGGACAAATGCATATGAAATTAAGATCTTAAATCTTAAAGTTTGATGGCCCAATTGGATAGCATACAGTCTCAGATTGATTATGAAACAGGAGAATCTAATTTAGAAGTCCTTGTAGAAGAAGTCTTTTTTGATAATAAACAAAAACAAAAGGAAACTAAAACTAGAAGGGAGATAATTGTAGAAAAACCTGTGGATAGAAAAGAATCCTTAGCAGAACAGGTCTGGCATTTCAACGTCTCTAAAGGAGACGCAGCCTTAGACTTCAAAAGGGGGTTCATTTTATCTTATTTTAAACAGCAATTAAACAAGACTAATGTAAGTTGTGAAAACTGTTGTAAAGACACCAGACGGTTAAACTATTGAGGAAGATTTTTTTTTAATGATGGCAGTGGTCGGTCAATCTTGACTTTAATTATAGCAAAAAGGTTGAATTCGAAAATAAAACATAGATCCAGAAACATTCTCTTTTTTTCTGGGTTTGTAAATACAGGGTCGGGACTCAGAAATAAAATGAAAATATTTTCTCTTGGCATGGTTGGATTTAATGTCCAACTTGTAGAGATCCACGCAATTTGTGCTGGTATGATTCATTCTTCAGTCTCAAGAAAGATATTGACAACATTCAATGTTTATTTTACAGAAAATGTAGAGATAGGCATAGATATCTAGGTAGACTTTTTCACAGGTTTGGATTACTATTGAGGTTAGTATCACGGATCTAACCCGAGCAGACACTTTCGTGGCACAAAGCACAGCCTGTGTTTGGATGCTGGGTATAGAGGTGTGTCAAAGTCCAATGAACAACAATATACAATTTTTGTGTTATAAAAATATTCTTAACAACTTAGTAAGAAGTATGTAGGAACTAGATCTATTGGAATCAAAGATGAAAAATTACCAAATGGAAAATTTTAAGATTAGGAAAGTTTAATCAAACGATATCCAAGAAAGAAAGAAGACGCCGTTTTCGATTACCTTAGAAATCGGAGCATAAAGGTAAATTACTGGACAAGTAAGAGAGGTGTCTACAGTCCTTCTCCCAACAACTGACAGGTAATCCAGGGCTCACGGAACGCTTCATTCCTAACCTGGCTGAGATGGAACAGTCAGGGATTAAAACACCAGGTAAGTCCTGAGAAGGGCAATGAGGGAGCAGTGTTCTACTTACCTCAACTGTGTGCAGGATTCCTAGTTGTTGGAATTCGACAGGAATTTTTTTTTCTAGTTTTGTTTTCGTAATATCTAATTGTCTGAAAACGCTTTACCCGTGTACCTTTAATGACACGTTCTTGTTTCATTGCATTCTGTTTTCGAGAAGATTTTCAAATTTATTTTTTTTATAGTTGAGCCTCTTTGATTCACGTAGCTACATTCAATGTTTCAGAGAGAAAGAGACACATATTGCAACTCTTTAACATTAAAAACTCGGTTTCAATTATTTTTTAAAACAGTGTGAATACTTGTATATTTTTATCTTTTATATATTTAGTAATCTTTAAAAACTTATGATTACTTTTTTTTTAAACTCAATTGTTTGTCTTTCCA
Organism: Elysia crispata; assembly: GCA_033675545.1. NCBI lineage: Eukaryota > Metazoa > Mollusca > Gastropoda > Plakobranchidae > Elysia > Elysia crispata. The sequence goes on from JAWDGP010005813.1 coordinate 140,435, forward strand.
TACCGAGCACTAATCTATTGATACACATGACAACAAGAAATGGCATATATCCTAGATGGCTGCATATATATATATATATATGTATATATGTATTTATATATATATATATAATTATTTATACATAAATCTATATATATATATTATATATATTTATGTATATATATATATATATATATATATATATATATATATATAAATACATACATACATATATATATGTATGTATATATAATTTAATATATATATATATATATATATATATATATATATATATCATGTAAGTAATTTAATATGAATGCAAGAGACACAAAAACTAATTCTTGGTTATCGTAATATTCTAAAAATTATTCCATACCATCTTAGTCGCTAAGTACACAAGATCAATAGTTCTAGATCTAGATTATTCATTGTCTCTCCCAAAAATTGTATTCCTTGAATCTTGTAAGTTTAGCACAATTCATAAAAATAATTAAAAAGAAATTGTTTTTCTTTTTCAACCTCACTGAATAATACCATAAATATATATATTTATATCACTATTTAATTGTTGCTTTTTAAGATCTACGATTGCATTTCATCTAGTAAAAAGGCACATCTTTTTAACCGGTTCCCGTAAAAAATTGATGTAGGTGGGTGCAAAGATACAAAGACATTGGTTAGAGAGTTTCAAAAATGTGTTTTATTGTCTAAGTATAGACCAGATTTTCCAGCCTTGTTTTATCATCTAAGGAAATGATTTGTCGCAGTCTTTGTAGACACCCTTCTTTATGGAAAACTTTAAAAGCTTGAGGCCTAGATTACAGTTTACTGTTATTTTCGTTTGATTAAATTGGATAGAAAATAATTTACTGAAAGGTCTGCCACGTTATGGCTTTAAAAAATTGCGAATTTAGCCGAAATTGAGACTGCAACAGTTGAAGGCCTTCTTTTTTTATATCTTTATGGTTATACATTGCTTTTTAAATTCTTGATATGGTTTTCATTATTGCATACTATATTATGTATTTTTTTTTTTCGAAATTGGTTCTCAAACTTTACTTGGGCTTTTCTGATGTGTTTTTCAATTTTCATACTGTTATGTTTTTTTTAGGAAATAATTTATTGAAAGGTCCGCCACGTTATGGCTTTAAAAAATTGCGAATTTAATCGAATGATAACTTCTACAGCTGATGGGTTTCTCTTGTCTCTTTTTATGGTAATAAAATTCTTTTTTCTTAATTTCTTGGCTTGGTTTTTGTTATTGCATAGTTTAATAATATGCTCTTGTTTTTTTCGCGATTGTTTCTCATACTGTTCCTGGGCTTTTCTGTCGTGTTTTTAGATTCGTGTTTTATAATTCGCTTTTGTAATGGGTATCAACGTAACTTTGATGGATCTAAAGGAGATATTAGCATCTATCTCCCTTACACATTGTGATAATGCAACGTTAATTGGTTGTTGGTTCAAGCTAATCTTTTACACATTATGACAATGGAAAGTGGATTAGTTGTTGGTTCATAGGGTCATCGTTTACACATTTTGAAATATAAAATGCATCGGTTATTTGTTCAAGGATCATCTTTTACACATTGTGGTCATGTAAAGTAGATTGATTGTTGGTTCATAGGGTCATCTTTCACACATTTTGACAATGTGAAGTGGATTGGTTGTTTGTTCATAGGGTTATCTTTTACATATTTTGACAATGTAAAATGGATCGGTTGTTTGTTCATAGGGTCATCTTTTACACATTTTGACAATGAAAAGTGGATCGGTTGTTTGTTCAAGGATGATCTTTATTTTTTTTTTACACATTTTGACAATGGAAAGTGGATTTTGTTCAAGTTTGTTCAAGGATCATCTTTAGGACATACTGGCCAGGCAATATGCGTTGGCCGTTAGATGAGGATTTTCTTCCACACAGTGACCATATCTGTGGATGGATTGATTATATAATTATTGTCTACGCCCACAGAGACAATGTCTGAGGGTTGGCTGTTTATATAAAAATCATCTTCCACATATAGTGAAAATATCTGTTTATATAAAGATCATCTTCCACGCACAGTGACCATGTCTGTGGGTTGGCTGTTTATATAAAGATCATCTTCCACACACAATGACAACGTCTGTGGGTTGACTGTTTATATAAAGATCATCTTCCACACACAATGACAACGTCTGTGGGTTGGCTGTTTATATAAAGATCATCTTCCACACACAATGACAACGTCTGTGGGTTGGCTGTTTATATAAAGATCATCTTCCACACACAATGACAACGTCTGCGGGTTGGCTGTTTATATAACGATCATCTTCCACACACAATGACAACGTCTGTGGGTTGGCTGTTTATATAAAGATCATCTTCCACACACAATGACAACGTCTGTGGGTTGGCTGTTTATATAAAGATCATCTTCCACACACAATGACAACGTCTGTGGGTTGACTGTTTATATAAAGATCATCTTCCACACACAATGACAACGTCTGTGGGTTGACTGTTTATATAAAGATCATCTTCCACACACAATGACAACGTCTGTGGGTTGACTGTTTATATAAAGATCATCTTCCAGATCATCTTCCACACACAATGACAATGTCTGTGGGTTGACTGTTTATATAACGATCATCTTCCACACACAATGACAACGTCTGTGGGTTGACTGTTTATATAACGATCATCTTCCACACACAGTGACAATGTCTGCGGGTTGACTGTTTATATAACGATCATCTTCCACACACAATGACAACGTCTGCGGATTGACTGTTTATATAACGATCATCTTCCACACACAATGACAACGTCTGCGGGTTGACTGTTTATATAACGATCATCTTCCACACACAGTGACAACGTCTGTGGGTTGGCTGTTTATATAACGATCATCTTCCACACACAGTGACAATGTCTGTGGGTTGGCTGTTTATATAACGATTATCTTCCACACACAATGACAACGTCTGTGGGTTGACTGTTTATATAACGATCATCTTCCACACACAATGACAACGTCTGTGGGTTGGCTGTTTATATAACGATCATCTTCCACACACAGTGACAATGTCTGTGGGTTGGCTGTTTATATAACGATCATCTTCCACACACAATGACAACGTCTGTGGGTTGACTGTTTATATAACGATCATCTTCCACACACAGTGACAATGTCTGCGGGTTGACTGTTTATATAACGATCATCTTCCACATACAATGACAACGTCTGTGGGTTGACTGTTTATATAACGATCATCTTCCACACACAATGACAATGTCTGTGGGTTGACTGTTTATATAACGATCATCTTCCATACACAATGACAACGTCTGTGGGTTGACTGTTTATATAACGATCATCTTCCACACACAATGACAATGTCTGTGGGTTGACTGTTTATATAACGATCATCTTCCACACACAATGACAACGTCTGTGGGTTGACTGTTTATATAACGATCATCTTCCACACACAGTGACAATGTCTGCGGGTTGACTGTTTATATAACGATCATCTTCCACACACAATGACAACGTCTGCGGGTTGACTGTTTATATAACGATCATCTTTCACACACAATGACAACGTCTGCGGGTTGACTGTTTATATAAAGATCATCTTCCACACACAATAACAATGTCTGAGGTTGGCTGTTAATATAAGGATCATCTATCACATACAGTTACAATGTATGTGGGTTGGCTGTTTATATAATTATCATCTTTCACACACAATGACAACGTCTGTGGGTTGACTGTTTATATAAAGATCATCTTCCACACACAATGACAACGTCTGCGGGTTGGCTGTTTATATAACGATCATCTTCCACACACAGTGACCATGTCTGTGGGTTGGCTGTTTATATAAAGATCATCTTCCACACACAGTGACCATGTCTGTGGGTTGACTGTTTATATAAAGATCATCTTCCACACACAATGACAACGTCTGTGGGTTGACTGTTTATATAAAGATCATCTTCCACACACAATGACAACGTCTGTGGGTTGACTGTTTATATAACGATCATCTTCCACACACAGTGACCATGTCTGTTAGTTGACTGTTTATATAAAGATCATCTTCCACGCACAGTGACCATGTCTGTGGGTTGACTGTTTATATAAAGATCATCTTCCACACACAATGACAACGTCTGTGGGTTGACTGTTTATATAAAGATCATCTTCCACACACAATGACAACGTCTGTGGGTTGACTGTTTATATAAAGATCATCTTCCACACACAATGACAACGTCTGTGGGTTGACTGTTTATATAAAGATCATCTTCCACACACAATGACAACGTCTGTGGGTTGACTGTTTATATAAAGATCATCTTCCACACACAATGACAACGTCTGTGGGTTGACTGTTTATATAAAGATCATCTTCCACACACAATGACAACGTCTGTGGGTTGGCTGTTTATATAAAGATCATCTTCCACACACAGTGACAAAGTCTGTGGGTTGGCTGTTTATATAAAGATCATCTTCCACACACAGTGACATTTTCCGTGGATTAACTGTTTACATAAAGGTCATCTTTCGCACAAAGAGACTAGGATATGTAGATGTAAAGTTTGTATATTGCTCAGACTTTCACACCATTCTTTGTTATCTATATATCTTTAGAACGGTTTGATTTTGGACTTTAATATGAAGCTAAAATACTAATATCCATATCACAGGTAGAAGTGAGTTTAGAGGGGCGGAAAAAAATGCTAGTTGCTGTTTAGATGTCCTTTTGACTACACAAATAAGTGTTACTTGGTTGGTAGGTACAATCTAAACAGATGTTGTAGGATAGACCTATAATCTAAAAACTTTTACATATCTTTTTAAACAATCTTGATCATGTACGTTGTCATAAGGATAGTTGACTAATTATGTAGAATAAAACCTATTTAAAGATCGTTTTTAAAGTTTATTATCGCAAAATTTCTAAAAATGTTCTAAAAGGTTTAAAGAAATGTGAAGCTAGAAATCCCCGAAAGGCAGTCCATCATCATCATTTTTTTGCGTGAATTGCAAGTTGTTTTATGTGCGCTTAAAAAGATCTGAAAATAGATTTGAAAATAGCAGAATTGTTCGTTTTTCCTATTTAAGAGCAGCTATTAACTTCTGTAAGATAATGCACCTTTAGGTAACCTTTGCGGATATTTCTTTAAAGACACTTTATATCTAGATCAAGATCACTCTGTAGATCTAAATCTAGATCTAATATTCTAGTTGAGAATAGACTAACCTCCTAGATCTAGTTACGACAGTCAAACTTATTCCAACCGCCACGGAATTTGCAAATCAAAGCAAACATTAAGTTTGATTCGCATTAAAAACAAGTACAGATTTGTGCTGCTAATTAAAATGTCTACTTAGTTCAATAGTTTGTCTTGTATGCTTAATATGATTTAAATAGGGTTTTACAATGTCGTTTTTTAAATCAGTAAAGCAAGGTTGGATTTTAAAAATACGCCCACTTAAACTCGCGTGATCTCGAGTAGCTTTTCCATATTCTTTTGGATAATTTTGGCGGCCCACAGATACCTGATGACCCATTACACGTTTCAGGTTATGATCTTTACATTATGATTACGAGAGTACAAAATTAGCGGATGTAACATACTGAAGATATGTTTCATCACCAAGAGATAGGCTATAGGTGCTGACTTACTGTCACATTACCGAATCAGATATATTCTTCTTGTGACTTCCTTTCCTAACTGCAAAACTGAAGTAGCAATTACATAGTTCAGTCTCTTTTCACAATCACCTTCCATATATTTATCTGTAAGTGCTTTTCTGCACTCTAAGATGTAATCAATAAGTTATACACATTCTTAATTGTTATTTTCGCCTCGAATAAAAAAAAATATTGAACTTTTTTAGCCTTGCCACGTATTTTTTTTATTTAAATGGATCAAACTTAAGCTGTCATAGTTTGAGAAATTTCATAACAACCTTATTCCAAACAATGCGCAGACTTATTAGTTAAAACTAAAAAAACAGGGCCGACTTCCTAGCAATTTAAGACTTTCAAATTTTACCAACATACGTTTTTGTGTCTACTCATTTATAACTCGAACGATCTTTTTCTTTCTTTTCTTTTTGCAGCATAAGTAAATTTATTTGGTTATTCCTTCATGTCTTATGTTTCTGTGTCGTTATGACACTTAACTGATACAGTTTATCCAATCAAAGGAATGGGATTTCCTATCATAAGCGACCCCATGATCACAGCAGGAGCCAATGGGCCAAGAGCAAGGAATGGGTTTTGTATTTTCATCACATCCTTTTCCTGAAAAGTTACAGAAAAAAAAAAGAGATAAAATGTTTATAAAACGATTTAACTCAATTATGAAAAGAGAAGAAATCAAACATTGCAAATGACGTAGTTTTGGACAATTCTCCATCTTGCTCCGGAATTTTGCAGAATAAATATTCCTGAAAGACTTGACTTGCGCTCTCTGTCTCTGTCTCTGTCTCTCTCTCTCTCTCTCTCTCTCTCTCTCTCTCTCTCTCTCTCTCTCTCTCTCTCTCTCTCTCTCTCTCTCTCTCTCAAGGATTCTCTATTTATTAAGAATTACTAAAAAATTGAATTTAGGAAAATTTTGGAACGTTACAAAGCACAAAGTAACCTATAATTCAAAAGATGAAAAGAACAGATGAAAACTAATTTCATCTCAGAATTGTCACACTCAAGATACCGGTTGAGTCAAAACTTCGACAAATTGTACCTGTCGGCATATTAGTTGATTCAAAACTTTGACAATTTTTTTGCACTCAGCATAACAGTTAAATGAAAGATTTGGCAAATGGGGGGGTGGAAGCGGTCATCGGGCTTTTGTAGCAAATGTTTCAGGAAAATTCTGCATTTTCTGCACAATACGCAGCATCCGGTGGGAAATCAATTTAACTATATCTTTAAATTGTTTCCATACATTTTTTTTTTCATGAAGGAAGTTTTCTCATGGCTCTATCTGGGTCTATAGGGAATGTGATTTCACGAAGAGTTATGTCCCTCTGTTGGGAATCGCGATGTTTTTGTTCAACAATCTAAAGCATTTTGAAAAGGTAAGCAGCGCCAAGTAACTTTGTTGTAAATGTTTTTTTCAGGTATAAAATTTTCGCTTTTCTTTTCACGTCCAATTTCAGACCATTGTGTACTTTTGCAGACGCTATCGCTTGATAAGTTATTGATTTGAAGTACAGCTCATGACTTCCAACTTCGTAGCATAACTCTTTGTGAAAATGCAGCTAAGGAGCAGACCATATAACAAGCAAAGCATAGAAGTACGATACAAACAGTCAACTTCTCCATGGTTACTGGCTGTGTACTCTGTTCAAAAAAGAGATAGAGGGAGAAGTTCAGATCTAGAATAAATTTCTAAAATAAATCAGTATCTAACAGTATTTTAATGTCTGAATGTCACTCTATCAATGAGTGAGTGATAGTCCGATTAAAAAAAAACAAACCTGTTATATAAACTGTAATGCTAATAATGTAATTATTTAAATTAGGTTCAGCAGTTAACATTGTGCTATTCATATATATTTCATATATATTCATATATATTTGTATTTAAACATAAACCTATGCATATTATATACATCCATTTACTTCTTTCCATCTATCTTTGTCTCCCTCTCTCCCTTTCTTTTTCTCCCTCCCTTCATCTCTCTCTCTCTCTCTCTCTCTCTCTCTCTCTCTCTCTCTCTCTCTCTCTCTCTTATCAAAGTTTCGCGTATTTAGAGCTTGACAAATGTATGAAATGTTTTAACCTAATTTCCGATCAATCAGCAGATTCTTATTTTATGTTTGCCTTTTTCTCTTAGCTGTGATAAACATCATTACAGACTGTGATCTGAGAGTTAAGACGCAGAATTTGACATGAGCACCACACAACAACGATTCGTGGGATAAAAGCTGACCACTATTCTGTTCTAGATTTATTCTTTTACAAGACAATAATTGTTATACTTATCTTTACAGTTTTAGTTTTCAAAGAGTAGCCAATTAAAGCATTTTGTCAAAAGGAAACTATGAATCAATATAAATTCTATTAAGCCTATATTCTTATTGTTCGCCTCTCTTATGTTTCGGTTAACCAACAAAAAAAAAAAATCAAGCACAGTTATCGAAGTATTGCGTATTTAAAGCATAATAATATATACAGCAACGTTTTTTTTTCTTTTTTTTTCATGAATTAAATCGAAAAATTCTGATCCAAGGCAATTTCGCTTAATTTTATTCATACCTAAAGAAGAAAAAAGACTGATTTAAGAGATATACCACAGATTAGTTGCAATGAACTCCACGCAATAACCCTTTGTAGTCAAAACGCGTCCACCATTCAGTGCTTTACGCTGTTTACAGACGCAGTTATTAGTTTATTTTATAACATAATATCATGCGAACCTTCACAGACTTGCATTTGTGGATCTCTCTGTTCTAGTATTAGGGTAAAATAATGATTTCAAACTTTTTCATTTCTCAGGAGCAAATGTTCAGGAATGGTGGGATAGTCACAAGCTTAAAGTTGAGTTATACTACGTGATTGCTTTTATAGGATGCAAATTTACATGGCTTGGACGCAGAAAAAATATGTTTTAAGTCTCTAAGATACAAAAGAAATATTTTGTCATTCTATGAAAAAGATGTATAGTCATATACAAAATTTTAAAAAAATAATACTCATTAAAATTATAAAAAGAAATATAATATGTGAGCACAAATTCAGCGGATGAGCATAAACTTTCATAAAGCTGGAAAGAAATGTAATAGAAATAAATGCTGGGAAACAACTTAAAATAACTGTAGGCTACATCTTCAAACTCTGAACACTAAAATGTTTCTGAATTGCTATGAAGATGTTCAAACCTAAAAAATACTTACCACAAACTGGTTCAATCAGCTTCAATGTTTTGGATCCGTATTTCAACAACGTTTTATACAGTTTGGAAGCGCATAAACATGTTCAATACTTGACGTTTGTTTGTTTTTTCAGACCAAGCAGGCATTTGAATTTATTTTTTGTTTTCCGGAAGCTCAAAAATGGTCTGTGATAAATAAGACTCTTCGCTGCTTTGTTCTAGATTTTTACCTCCATTGATTTTCAAAGTATTAAAA